>OZ026586.1:13836736-13991736 GCA_964020215.1 Aurelia sp. 3 sensu Dawson et al. (2005)
TTCTTGCAATTTCCAGAAAAGATAAGACTGGACGTGCAATGCACCATTGTTGCAAAGTAATGATGATGATGATGATGATGATGATGATGATGATGATGATGATGATGATGATGATGATGATGATGATGATGATGATGATGATGATGATGATGATGATGATGATGATGATGATGCTAATGATGATGATGCTAATGATGATGATGACGATGATTATGATGATGATGATGATGATGATGATGATGATGATGATGATGATGATGATTACGATGATGATGATGATGATGATGATGATAATGATGATGATGACGATGATTATGATGGCGATCAAACGCATGAACATATTGCCGTTGTTTCTTGCAATTTCCAGAAAAGATAAGACTGGACGTGCAATGCACCATTGTTGCAAAGTAGAACAGGAATAAGTACAGTAATCATATGTAATTTGAGGACATACCCTCTAATCATAGCAAACGATTCATCGCTGGAAAAGAAAGCACTTCCAGGTATCGTTGTGACAGTTTCTTTACCTGCAGACAACGCAAGTACCAGTTGAAATGGACTCAAAAAACTCCTATACACCCTTGAATTCAAGTTCTAAAAAAATTGAAAAAAATCATAGAAAGGAGATGGATGCAAAGGAAACTTTTCTCCCTTTTTTCATCAAAATGACATCAATTTTGACTGTATCACTACGACACATATTTTAAGAATAACTACCAAATCATAATCGTTTGTAAATTATAAATAAACAATAAGCTTCATCTAAAAATAACGAAAATAAAATAAGAAAACACAACTGTAATTTCGCAAATACGTTTCGACAAAAGTCTTCCTCAGCTTTCTACTTCGTTCCTCGTTTGTAAATCAATAATTCTTGTAATAACAATAATTTGTAACTCGTTCTTTATAAGATTTTTCATCATAATAATTCTTTTTTGACTCAAATTAGTTTTCTTGGTTGTAAATAAGTACTTTTCTATTATAAACGAAGATAAAACAGTAACCACACTAACAATACCAATAACAACAATAACAACAACAATAACAACAACATACCGGCATTTATCAAATCAGCATCTGCTTCTGCTTTTGTTGGAAATGGTCCCTGGTATGGAGAATGATATTCATGTCACAGGATGGGCAAGGCAACAATAAATATATCTCAGCTTTCAGAAGGTTTTATATATATACCGGGCGAGTCAGCAAGGGCAGATTTTGTAATACAATAGCATCAGTCGCTTTGGTTCACACCTCAATTCAAAGCGATTAGCGAATGCAGACAAAAGAAATTCTCTCAAGCAGAAATTGCAAACAAACGAAGACGCAAAGTTGCCCTGAAACCAGTACGGCGAACTCTCGTTTGGTGCGGGCGGAGGGAGGTTTTTAAGAGATGTAATGTGCTCATAATGAAAGAAGAAGGGTAAATCTAAAGTTCTGTCTAGGGCATTTTGTTTATTTGACTCAAAAACCGAGCAGAGGGCATTACAATTTTAGCACATTTATTGCTCAGATATACGCAGTCACTGCTCAGCTCCTGAATCAAGTAAACAAAATGCCCAAGACAGAACTTTAGATTTATCCTTCTTCTTTCATTATGAGCACATTACATCTCATAAAAACCTCCCTTCGCCCGCACCAAACGAGAGTTCGCCGTACTGGTTTCAGGGCAACTTTGCGTCTTTGTTGGTTTTGAATTTCTGCTTGAGAGAATTTCTTTTGTCTGCATTCGCTAATCGCTTTGAATTGAGGTGTGAACCAAAGCGACTGATGCTATTGTATTACAAAATCTGCCCTTGTTGGGCGAGTCAGAAAAGTTTACGCGTTTGGCAAGCTGTGAAATGAAAATTACGACGCCCATATTCAATACAGAAATGTTTATCTAGACTTATGCCTTTTCGTCCCTTGTTTCCCAGCGTTCTTTGATTTGCTGATATCACTTGGTCAATAGGGACTCATAATATTACGCTTATATAATGGGCCCACTTTTTCAAAATGGCCTAAAAAGGTGGGAGTTCTCGTACACTCAACAAAATCGCTTCAAAATCTGGTTTAAAGAGCTCGAACATTGAAAAGGAAACTTTTAGTACAAAGAATGATGTTGTCTTGACGTACAAAACGCAAAATGCATACCTTTTCGACAGTAATCTTCCTCTGTAGAAGCAAAATAGATCCATCGAAGCTGCGAGAACTCCAGGCTGCTTCAACCGTTCTTTAAGAGCAACAACAACAACATTCTGAATAGCGGCCCCTGATTGGTTAACAACTGAATTCTAGCGATTTAATTGGTGAATACGGAACCACCCTACGCGGGCCTAAAGTGGGCCCACCATTTAAGAGTAATGTTATTAGTCCCTCTTGACCAAGGAACGCAGGGAAACAAGGGACGAAAAGGCATCAGTCTAATGTTTATCTACCAGTCAAAGGCTAACTTAAATGAAAACATTTTGGTTGGTAAAGTTAGACCCATATATTATGAAAATGCTGGTAAGGTGCGCATTTGGAAACGAGGATTCCATATTCCATTCTGGTCCATGATTTAGTTGCTATTGAAATTAAAATTCTATTTCTGAAACTTACAATGTAAACTTCAATGCCACATAAATCATGGACCAGAATGAAATGTGGAATTTTCGACTCCTATACCTATCTCTTACAGGCATTTTTCGAATTGTTCGGTCTGAAAAATGAGTGATTTTACCAAACAAAATGTTCTCATCTAAGTTAGCCTTTGACTGATAGATTAAAATTTTAGTTTTGAATATCGGTCACACACTCTTTATTCCATACCCCGCAAAACACGTAAACTGTTTTTTGACTCATCTGGTAGTTTACCAAAAGGGTAATACTTCTTAACACCATATATATGGAACGAAAACATACAGGTTTGATTGACAACTCTCATACCATGTTAAGAAGCTTCCATTATCTACAACTAATACAAGCGCGCACTACCTGCTATGGCTTGGAAACGATATCGTTTCTTGGGTGTAGATGATGGTAGGCACTTCCTAATGATATAAAGCAGTCAGATAACCCATCTCCAGCTTTAAAAAAGAGAACCAAAGTCTGGAAATTAGAGGATACCATTGCAGACTGTGCAGACTATTCGTTACTAAGGTTGGGTCTTGAGAGCTGACATAAATTTGCTATGAATAACCCATTACATGTAATGAGTTGTGCTCCTAAAAATATGCGACCTTGACCTACATCTGATGTGGGATGGAATCTAGTTATAGTATTCACTAGATATCTAAATCGTTCCTTGTGTTGTTGCATTTAGTATAACTTCATGTGTTTCAAATTGGCCATGGGGTAGTCATGGTCTTTCGCTCCCCTTGGTATCGTCCCTGTAGTGTCGTAATGTAGAAACATATAGTAGAATGTAAGATTTATTGTAAAATTTTTATATGAATAATAAAAAAAAATAAATTTGCTACTTTGTAAATAATGAAAAAAGAAAGATTACAAATATTGGAAACATCGTAAAAATAGCTAAATTTATGTGTTTGTAGCTAATTATTCTGTGTATTATTTCCCTTTTCACAAATTTTACTTTCTTAGATAATAGGCTTGAATTTGCTCTTACTTTATAGCTATAGAACATTCGGGTAGAAAGCGCAGTTTGACGAGAAATAGATGGATGAGACAAGCAACGACAATCATTGTAAATTTATTTATCATGCATCAGAAAGACATAACCCTTTCACGCCCGGATAAAATTAAGCTTGACAGGAAAACCTAATGTAGATCGTCGTTTTCCAGGGGGTATCATAATCAGTGATTCAATAAACAATAGATAAATGCTATGTCCACACCCTTTCAAATCAATCCAAACTCTAAGAGCGTTACCCCCCTGAAAAATTCGCAGTTCTCAATGAATACTGTTGGGCTATATGGCCCTTCCGGGGGTGAAAGGGATAAACATGTTTGACAAATCCAGATGCAGTATTAGACAAATCTATGGTAATTATTAAGATAAAATTAAGACATGATCAATGTTACATTTCAAACCATACTTGGTTCATCTTCAGTAAATAATTTAGTGTTAAACGGTAATTTATACCCTAAGACAAACAAGTAATTAAGGTAAACAAGCGTGAGTTACAAGCTATTGTCTATTGTATAGCATGGAGCTCAAATCTTTAAAAAGGTGGGTTGAAAAGTCTGTTACATATTTCTTTGAATTAAAGTGCTTGGACGGACCTTTGGATAATTTGCCGTAAATCTGCCGTGACAATTGTTTGATACCTTGATTATTTTCAAAATGGTGGCATTTATTAATTTTGAGGCTGTGACGTCATCAAATTTCTAAATCCTTAGCCAGAAGAGCTACAGATTTCTGCTTGCAACCATATTGTAGACCTTCATAATCTATGGTTTTCTCGAAGATTTTATCAATTTCCCTGAAGTAATTTAAGATTTATGATGATTTTAATCTCTTCAAAACTTTTGATGAATTGTTGCAAAAATAATCAAAATGTCGCCATTTTGAAAATAATCAAGATATAAAAAATTGCCACGACAGATTTACGGCAAATTACCCAAAGTTTCTTTCAAGCACTTTAATTCAAAGAAAAATATGATACAGTTTTACACCCACGTTTTCAAAGATTTGAAAGATTTGGGCCCTATACTCTATTGTACGCCTACCTTAAATAAATATGATGTAATAATAATGGTGATAATCATAATCAATCAATCGATCAATCAAAGGAAAAAAAATCAAACAAAAACAGTTGAATATAATCCAAAATTCATCAGTATAAAGAAATTCACCATGAATGTTTTGAACAATCAATCAATCAATCAATCAATCAATCAGTCAATCAATCAATCATCAATCAATCAATCAATCAATCAAGCAATCAATAAATTTGTCAATCAATTAATTACCGTAATCGATACATATCAATTCAAGTCAAGAGAGATATGAATATCCACAGAGTAAGTATGAACAATTGACGTCTTAATAAAGTAGGAATCATCGTAAACGTCCTGCATTATGGATAAACAATCAAATCTTGCCAAAATATAGGCACGTCGAAATATTCACAAGATGAAACTTCAGTGGTTATTGGTCTTGTTAATTTTTCTTCACGCTTGAAACCACCCGAAACCATTCACATGTGACCAATAGGTAACTTTGAAACACCGCTGGGCCTCATAGTCAAGTACATAATATTTGCACCTGTTGTTGTCAAAAGCACTTATTTCAAAACATCGTGTTTTCTCTTGTCATACTTTCTCGTAAGACTGAGATCAACAAGACATTCAAAACCAAGAAAGGCAAAGGCCTTCTGTTTTGCACAAAATAGCACTTTGCATACAAGAGTCAAGCAACATTGCAAGTCTCTATAGAATCCAGTTTTCAGAAGTAAGAGACCTGACATCCGTATTTACAACATGCTCGTTTTGAACTATATGCGAAGGGAAGGAACAAAATATAGCAAAATTCACCAAAGCATAACTCGTATAAAACAGGAGACTGGCACACAGTAAATCCTGACCGCACGAAGTAACACTTCAAATATAGAAGCCAAGCATTGGTTGCAAGTCTCTACAGATACCATCTTCTAAGCGTAAGAGAGACAAGATATTCTTTGTTTTTTTGCTAAATGGTTCCGTTTGAATCATCTGAGATGGAAGGGAACCAAATTTTGCGGTGTTCACCACAGTCAATCCTGACTGCACGAAATAACACTTCATATGCAAAAGCCAAGCATTAGTAGCAAGTTTCTACAGGAGCCAATTTTCTGAGTGAGAGAGGTAAGATATTCTCTTCGCTTTTCCATGTTCTTTTTTTAATCATGTTTATTAGAATAGAAGGAAATTTTGCGATATTTACCACAGCGTAAGCCGTATGAAACAGGAGACAGGCACACTGTCAATCCTGACTGCACGAAATAACACTTCATATGCAAAGCCAAGCATTCGTTGCAAGTTTCTCCCGAAACCAGCTTTTAAGAGTAATAGAGGTGAGACATTTTCACTTTTACATGTTCTTATCTAATCATTTGTGATAGAATGGAACAAAATTTTGCGATATTTACCACAGTGTAAGCCGTATAAAAGCGGAGGCAGGCACACATTCCAATCCTGACAGCACAAAATAATTCTTCGTATATAGTAGCCACGTACTGATGCAAGTCTTTACCGAGGGCATCTTTCAAAAGAGGAGAGGTTTGTTCATTCTTTGTTTTTTACAACATGTTCGTTCTGAACTATATGAGCCGTATAAATCAGTAAGCAGGCAAACCATTGAATCCTGGCCGCACAAAATAACACTTCGTATGTAGAAGCCAGGCAACAGACAGCAGCTTCCTTGAGTACGGAAGGCAAGTCATTCTTTGTTTTTTACAACATGGTCTGTTAGAACCATCTGTGATGGAAGGAAACAAACTTCAGCAAATTTACCAGAGAATAGAAAATAAAAAACAGGAGGCAAGCACACAGTCAAATCCTTTAATAAGTCAGCAGCAACAACAACGAAGAGACCTTGACCATTGCTTTTGTCTGACAGCGACAAGAAACTGATAACAATGAATGGCAAAATTAAAAATGTATAGCTCAGGCTTATAGCAAACAGCACATACGTTAAACGTTTTTCTCCACGCATGTATCGTCCCATCATAGCATTTCCCATGAAGCTATTGACGCTTCTACTAGATAAGGCCGTTGTTATGGGGTCATTAGGATTTAATGGACTAGATTTGGTGCCTTCTGATGAGTTGCTCAGACCTGAAACGTCACTACAAGGACGAGAGACGGACTGATTGAAGTTTCTTGAGGCGAAAAGGGTGTTCTGCTTTGTAACGAATGGTTTTCGATCCACAGTACCATAGAAAGGAGGATTTGTCGGAGTTTGGTCTGCAGAAAAACGATTTCCAAAGGCATTTGCCGTCCTGGCCGTATTACGCCTGTCTATATTAGGCCTTGCCCTTACAGACTGTCTCTCGTTATAATGAGCACTTGTTAGCTGTGTCAGTGGTTCAATTGAGCTGGCTCTAATTGAGCTCCCGCATGAATGGCAAATACCTCCATTCTCAAAATCCATTGCATTCTCCTGCAGGCATCCTAAATTCGATCTATAATTTGTCGGGTCAATCTTGTTTTCTTTACGAACTTTGAACCTCATAAACGACTTCCTAAGACGTTGAACAATCCTGCTGTAAAGAATCCTAAAAAATCCTTGCTTATTTGAACCAGACACTGCTTCATGGACAAAAGGATCATGTGTCGTACTGGAAGAATTTTGGACAATGATTGACTGAGTTCCCTCTTTGCTACATTCCTCTATAGTTGAAGACTTGCTCTTCACATCGCCAGCAACTTGTAACGGTCCAGGGCTTCGGTTGATTGCACTACTATCAAAATCAGGGCCTAAATTTTCTTGCAAAGAACATGTGTTGTTCATGGCTTCTAGCAAGCCCTCTCCTTTTGCCTCACTGATGAAACTTTTATCAAACGATTTCTTGCCTGTAAGTTTCTTTCCAGTTTGTAGGTCAACAACATCTAGAGCACAATCCTGCAAAGGACTTGCTCTCAAAGAATTTCTGCTTTTGAATTGCTCAGGGATATAGTTTGTATTTTCGATGCTAGAGTTGCTGATTGTCTCAGAATTAAAACTATCCAACTTTTCAAACTTTGCCGCAAGAGATCTCTGTTTTCGCAACACATTAGTAGCAGTGTCTGTGCTTTCTGACAAAATACTATCGCTAAAAGGCATTTGTTCTGCGGACTCTACTCGACTTCGTTGATTACGGTCTGCATTTTTGATGCATGTATCATCATTGTCATCATTAATGCCCTCGCTCTTCTGGCTTGACACATCAAAACCCTGAATAGTAGCGCTCGTAGTGCTTGCATCAGTTGTCCTATCAGCAGCCTGGTCAGCATTTTTGAAACTATTCACTGATACATTAGTATTATTTCGCGGACTAAATTCTTTTGACGTTCCAATCATCTTTAAATCAACCGGCTCCATTTCAGGATATATGGTGGTTCCATGCTTTACAATATTTCGCAGTGCCTTTGTGTAGCAAAACAACATAGCTACCTCGCTCATTAAAATAACACCGTTATATGTTATCGTAAAGTTGCGAGTTTTCGGCAAAGATGCAACAAAACACGAGCCACGAAATTCATGATAAGAGAATTTCCCGATTGGAAACGTCGAAATAACTACAGCGATAAAAATCACAGCGATATGTAATAACGGCATTCTACGTTCAGGAATGGTGTGAGCGAAAATCTTCGGATGAAACACTTTAACACATCGGGCATATGCAAGTATCGCTAAAATTACGGCAGACTGGATCGTTGTTATGATTTCAATCATTGCTGTTAAGTTGCAGATATTCAAATTTAGGTGTTTCGCAGCTGTCATCTGATTAAAGATTTTCGAGTAAATGACGAATGACGATTTTATCAAAGAGGCGAAGGCAACATGCAGAATGAGGCCTGCGGTCACTGTTTTGAACGACCGAACTCGGTAAAATGCGAAGATGATGATAATATTGCCGGCAGTCCCGATAACATATGTCAAGGAACTTAAAATGACACTGACACAGAATATTATTCCCGACATTTCTGCTTTGAATTCTGTATCGTATCCGCTATTATTCTCTGCTATCAATTCCATAAGCAAAGCCATCCATGCTTTACGAATGCCATTGCAAAGCTTCCTTTTGAGTATAGGAGTGAATCAGGAATTAATGAAAACTAGTGGCAGGCAACGACTCCTAACAGACCAATAGTCCAAATCTCCGAATATTGGTTTTAAGACAGCACTCTATCTTCCATTTACAGACGCTGTACTGTATCTCTTTGGCCAGCTGTTGCTTACGGCATTCCTTTATACAATGAAATATACAGAAGCTGTTGTTTGAAGGCAATACTCGCTTGAAAGCTAGATTTGACGGCACAGACTTTGTAAGCATTCAGCCGTCCTTTATTACTGTTTGATTTTCGACGAGCAGAAACAAAATTTAGCTTTTTGAGAGCACCAAATTTCTATTTGAGGAAGGACCAGGCTCGAAGCAACTGTTTGTATTTTTGGAATAGGTGCCGTCTCTTCCACCACTTGCTAGTAAACAATATTCAGAGTACAGGATGAAAGTGCATTTCTTCGCAAGTTAACTCAAGCTATTGTCTGGATGCAATAACCACTACTCCATATATCATTCACACTCTGCCAACTGAGACCTTGATCTTGTAATTGAATAAGCTTATTCTCTGATTCAAACATGTCTCATAGAGTTACTGGCTTCTCTTATATCTAACGAAATCCAAATGCAAATACCATTGTGTGAGATCAAAAACGTCATAAACATTTTACAATGTAGCAATGTATATCCTACGCACACCTCCTTTCTCCTCCAATTGGACATCTTCTTTCTTGTTCAAAAATGTCTGAAAAGTCACTAATTTCACTTAAACAAGTTGTTATGAGTTGTGAAAGAGCGAAATGCCAATTTGTGTTACAGTATCTCTGAGATCAAAAGCGTTATGAACATTTCACAATGTAGCAATTTATATCTTATGAACACGTCCTTTATCATCCAACTGCATAACTCCTCCTCTGGTTTAAAATTTTCAGAAAGTGTCACCAACTTCTCTTATACTTAACAAAATACCAAATACCAGTGTATGTTACTGTACCTCTGAGACTAAAAGCGTTATGAACATTTCACAATGTAGCAATGTCTACCTTAGGAACACTTCCTTGAATATCTTCTTTCTGGTTCAAAAATGTGCGATTGAGTCACCGTATTTCTGAAATACTAAATGCCAGTATGCGTTCATGTATCTCTGAGATCTATTAACGTTATGAACTGTTGACTAAGTAGCAATGTATTCTAAAAGTTGCTTGAAACAGTAAAAGTAACTTTGAACTAAAACGTCACATCATAGCAACAATGCCAATGGTTGCATCCACGTATCACAGCTACATAGATTTTGTGTCTTTAAGCAGAGAACTATTTGATATAGTGATTAATTCTTAAGCTAACCTTATCTGCAGATTCAAGAATTTTTTGACCAAAAGTGTATCCTTGAAGCTTGTTTTTGTATCGTTTCGCGAGATACTTAATCCATTCTGTGAAACATTGATGATTTCTTAATCGCAAGCAGCTGTCTTAACTAAAGTTCTGATGGTGAGATCAGAAATAAAAATCATTTTTCATGCAAAACGACTAATTTAATAATTTCCACTATAAAAATAAACTGTCACTGGAAACAATATCGAACCTTGAAAGTCATGGTAAAATTTCTGGTGTTGCATACTGGGTGAGCCAAAAAAATTTCCCATCTTTGAAACTTCACATCATCAAGAGTACTTCACAGATTTGAATGATTCAATCCTAGTTAAAAGCCGACAGATCGAAGCATCTTTGTGATTTTTCTCGATGTCTTACCAGCACTAAAATTATAGGCTAATTAAACTTTATCAAAATTTCATGGTTGCAGAATGATTGAAAAAGGTCCTTAAAACAATGATCAAATTTTAAGGACTGTCCTTGCACAGAACAATCCGCAATGGGCGTTTCACTTCTCTCAAGGGCTCTAAAACATCGACTTTCAAAAAATACCTAAGATTTTCAATCCCATGGCAAAAACATACCGAGGATATCTCTCATCCATGGGAAACTGCATTTTCATTATTGTTCGGTTTGTGGAATGCTTTATGATTTGACTAATGTTTTAGACAATTTTACAGTCATTTTGCAGCCATAAAATTTTTGCAAAGTTGAATTTACCTATATTTCTAGCGCTGGTAAAACAACGAGAAAAATAACAAGAATTCTTCGATCTTTCTGCTTTTAACTAAAACCTGAATCATTCAAATCTGTGAAGTACTCTTGATGCTATGAATTTTCAAAAGTGGGACCTTTTTCTCACCCGGTATTTTGGTAGGTGTATCAAATAGGCATATCTTAGCGCATGCTGATATAAACATGTTTTTGTAAATTTGTTCCGTGTTTCAAAGCTTAAGCTATTGTCAAGTCAATGGAATTTTCCCAGTGAGCGGAAATTCTTTGTCATAAGATAAACTGTCGCTTTGTAAGTCAATAGAAATTTAGAGTTGAATGACCTTTGATTGTGTGAAATTCCGCCCATTCAGGAAATTCTACTGCCTGAAAACTTGCCTTTAGACTCGGTTTATTTTATCAGTAAAAATTTGAATCATTTATCACATAAGGCTATAGATATCGCTATTGAAGGCTACCGGACGCTCCTAACTATATAAGGTTGCCGGACACTGCAGCTTGCGCGGTCTCGGTTTGGTGTAGTAGTCTCGTTTTGAATAGAGATTACTGGGACTCAGGACTCATCGTAATCAGTCTATCAACTCACTTTAATTTCAGTCATTTGGTCACGGTAGCCTGTCATTCCATCAAGGCTGTTTTTTCAGGGGGCTGTGGTTTCACGCAATTTTATAAATATTATAAATATTATTCTGAGGATGTATGTGCCTGTTCACATACAGTAGTTGAAATTGCCTGCAATTATAACTGTGTTTTACACAATATCCGAAATTATTACCTGACTGAAGTTCAAAAACAAGGCAATACAGAATACCGCCACTCCCATTGGTTAGTCGCACATTTCCTGTGGGTTTCGCGTAGCCTTGTATAATACGATACAAGGACGCGTTTTTGTCGCAACAGCAACTGCTTTAGGCCTGTGAAATTTACAGTAAACTCAAACGATATGGCTGTAACAAAATGTGTTGGATTAAATGATGCGAGTCAAGGTTTGACACAGTCAGGAAATAAAACTCATACTAACCGGTTTTGACGATTGTACAGGAAAATATAAAGCCCTAGGTCTCAATGCACAAACCTCGCAAGCTCGGCCTGTACTTTTAAGTCCTCAGGCCGTATATTGTCCTACACAACACAAAACCGGTTAGTATGCGCATGATATAGAATAGGAGAGAACATTATCATACCAATCCAAGAATACCATTTTCACTCTGAAGATGTACAGTGATGTCTGGTGCAATGTAATTACTGGCAAGCATCGGCATTCCGATACCAAGGTTCGCTACACGATTATTAAGAAATATTCCATACTTTATCACGCTCAGGCAAGCATATAAAGAGTTTACTAAAATTCACGATAAAAAATCATGCTAAATAGACACAGGTTGACGTAGAAAATCATGCTATTTTATTGTATATTGCTATTTTCTGTTGTAATTAGGTTTGACAGGTCCTTGATTGATAACAGCGCATTGTAGCTGAACAAGCTTAACCTGTATAAATATGATATTATTATTATTATTATTATTATTATTATTATTATTATTATTATTATTATTATTATTATTATTATTATTATTAAAAACACACACTGTTAAGATTTGACGTTTCGATTAAAAATCTTCATCAGCCTAACTTTGCAAACAGGCTTGGAAGGGTGGGTTTTTTGGTCTCTCAGGGGTTCGGTAGGTTATTGGTTTACCCACTGGGATTATTTACTTTCAAAACTTTTACTTTAAAATTCCCGTTTGGGCTTTTATTTCCATGTTAGTTAGGATTGGAAGGGTGGGTTTTTGGGTCTCTCCGGGGTTCGGTAGGTTATTGGTTTACCCACTGGGATTTTTTACTTTCAAAACTTTCACTTTTAAAATTCCCGTTTGGGCTTTTATTTCTATGGGAGTTGGGCGTTCTTGTCAGGCTTGGTATAGATTTAATTGTTTGGCTCTTCTTTATTGTATCTTAATTTAGGTTGTTTATCTTAGGTTATAAATGCTCGGTTGCTTGTTTGCAAAGTTAGGCTGATGAAGATTTTTAATCGAAACGTCAAATCTTAACAGTGTGTGTTTTTATCCTTTTTTTTCTGTTAATTTGAATGAGGTTTTAGTTTACATATTATTATTATTATTATTATTATGCTAAGTGGATACAGATTGACTGTAACGTCGAGAGCCAAAGCACAGGTTTTTTTACATCTTTATTCTGATCATAAGATTATCAAGAAAAACTGATGCATCATAGCCGGCATTGCAGACGAGATTCCAAAAGAAAATATTTTCCTTTTGGAATTCGGTCTGCGACGCAGGCTAGATGTATCTCCAATTTAGCAGTTCAAAAGATAGCACAGCTGAATATCTGTTGGAAAGCCCACTGCACGGCTAAGACACCGGGAGATATAGTACTGGGTGAGAAAGCTTAGTTCCTTAAAACATGGCCTTTCAATCTCCTTATTAGATTTTTGACAAAGTCACAATATTTGCGTAGCTTTCATGTCAACTAGGCACAAAAATTCAGTTTGTCAAAATCAACCTGATTGTTCTAAAATCATATGCATTTTTTGGCAATGTTGTAAAATGTGTCACCTCTATCCTACAAACAGACCGAAAATATTTGATCAAACTTACTGACTCTTAAGAGAACAGCTACTAAGCTCAAACTTCATCGGTTAATCATATTGCTCCAAAACCTTGCAGGGTCATTGATTAGACTCCTGCACAACCAACCTACTCAAGAATCTTGTTTTTGAAAGGATACCATACATTCCATCCTTAAATTCCAAAGCAGCTCGTTTGATTATTCTTTCTCTCATTTCGGCTGCTGGTGACTTTGGCTTTGAGCTGCTACCTTCTTCATTGAGCTTCAAACGCTAGAGAACAAGTAGAAAATATCGCTAAAATATTCTAGAAACAAAATGAAAAGAAATAGTGAAGAAGACATCCGATACTTAACTACTGGAAGAGAATGATTAAAAAACTGTTTGCAATGCTTTTGGCTCTTTCATGTTGGAGGAAGTGATGCTTGTTGCTTGACTCCCAAATAGAGTGTTCTGCAATATCTTTCGTTGAATCAAAACGTCGATCACCACAATAGCATCTCGCAAAAGCTAGGCATAAATTTACTGACACAAATTCGAGGAAAACGGCAAGCAAAACTTCTCGCTATTGACAGAGCAGAAACTGTGCACACCTGCGTGAAAGTTCGAAACTTTGAGCCCCCAAGCTCCCTACAACAGATCCAAAAATTAGGTAACGCTTGATAATTTCTTCCTTGGGCCTTGAACTCTTGACTTATGATTTCAATGCTTATCTATCCAAACACTTCCTTGTCTCATTTTGCTCGATGACGTCATTTTAGCAGTTTCTGCGCCGTTTTCGCTATTCCTTACTAATAAAGCAGTTTTTTGAGCTGCTTTTTATCGGCAGTGTCATAATTTATTCAAACTTCGTTAAGATACAGATAGATCAAATTTCTTCTCCCCCCAAACATTACATTTCGGTAATTCATTGCTATCCATTATCAACTCAAAACATGGGTTACCTCAATCCGCTTCTCATAACTGTCACCAACGACAACTCTGTCAACATAAATACTGGGTATATGAATATCTTCTGGGGAAAATTCACCAGTTTCAACAATTTCTTCCACCTAAAAAGATGATATCGTCTGTTGTCTCAAATCTCCTAGGATACAGATAATCTGCCAGTTGAATCGAAACTTCATCTAAAAAGCTTAGGTCTCAGAGTAAGCCTAACAATCAACTTTAACATAGAGGTCAGTTTTGTGACAGTTTCTTTGACAAGAAGTTCCAAGATATTTAAACCCCCCTTGCTTGACCTGTATGAGCCATGGGTGCTGTGGACACGATTTGGTTGTTGATCGTGTCCACAATACCTGACCTAAATGTTCCTAAATGAATAAATGTATTTCGTTACCTTTCTAGTCTTCAGTTCGTTATTTATCTTCTCTTTCTTGATTTGAGCCAATCTCGACAATTTGAAATCGCTTGCTCTCGACAATTTGAAATGGGCCTAAAGTTCATAATTTTCAGGGCACGGTACAGCTTGAACTTTACGCCCATTTCAAATTGGCGAGAGCAAGCCATCATCAGCTCCAAATCAAGAAAGAGAAGATGAATCATGAATTGAAGACTAGAAAGGTAACGAAATACATTTATTCATTTAGGAACATTTAGGTCAGGTACTGTGGACACTATCAAGACTTATACACAGTCGTAGTTTCGCTATTTGCCTTACTGATATACCGCTACAACTACAAATCGACACTCAAATCGTGTCCACAACACGCATGTATTAACCTTAACATACATTCATCATTTTCATTCGTACCATTTTCGATGCCGTTATTGTCATGTTATGTTGTCCTGGATTCTACTTTTCATTTTACACTTGCATCATCGCAAGCATCCCATTTATTATTGGAACCGACAATAGACCTTTTAGCTATTCTAAAAAAGAGTCTGGATTGAGCGACATTTTTATATACAATTTTATACACAAGGTTCGATTGAGAGGCGTTCGAGCTCCAATCACTATTGTGAGCACGTTCGAAAATTCTATAAAATTTAGAAAATGTCATTCGATTCAAACGTTGCTGTAGAATAGCTAAAAGGTCTATTGCCGTTGATATGGTGACCTGTTCCTTTTTCACATTCGCTTGATCTATTCCTCTCGCTTTCATCTATTTCTCTCGCTAGTAAGATATCATCGTCCATACAATATTGAAAAAGTTCTCCATTGTAATCCCAGTTAAAAAGTTCCCTTTAATGAAACGATTGAGCAGTGCAATTACCTCGGCAATGGTCATTTTCGAAGCTTTTGCCATTGGTGCATTAAAGTTTCTGGCCGATTTTCTAAAAGGAAATAAATGTATCGTGGTTTACAAAACTTTCAAAAAAATCTTGTGTTGGGAAAACTCAGAAATAGTTAATTAAGCATTAAAGGCATTCACTCATTCATTCATTCATTCATTCATTCATTCATTCATTCATTCATTCATTCATTCATTGACTCATCCAGGGTGAGTGGCCGAGTGGCTCATATAGTTCTCGTCATAACTAGGGGTACCATGCCTCACCGGAGCATACATAATGGGCCTAAATTAACTTTAAGTAACTAGAGATCCAGACAAGCCCACTCAAAACAAATTGCGACAACAACTACTTGCCATTTCACTCAGGCGTTCATTCATATGGACACAAATAGATTTATCAAATCAATCATTCAATACCAGTCTATTCCTTTCGTGTTTGTGCTTCGTAATGATTCTGGCATAAGAACGAACGATGGTCAAGTTTGAGCAAGCAACAAAAAAATCAATATGTTCTTCAGTAAAGATCTGAATATCGGCTTTACCTGAATATCAAGTTACCAAGTCGATCAGCCTTCCAAGCTTTGATAAGAGCAAAATCACCAGTAATTGATTCTTCCATGATGTAATTTCGACCATTAAATTCTCTTTGCTACAAAGCAAAGCAAAGATCTGCAGCATTCGCAGTCAGATAGTTCTGACTTTGAATGCTAGTTGTTTGAAACATGAAATAATTAAAGAAGTTGGTTCAAATAGAAAATGGTTACTTACTCACGTTGTTAACATGTCACATACAGTCAGCTTGATCTCTACATAAATTTAAACTTCCTTATATTCTTGTTCTCTTTCAGTCATCTGCCTCTATCAGGCAGGTTCAAGACACCCAAGTCTTCCAAAATTCTCGTTCTTATGACGCTTTTATAATTTTGTTTACAACATTTGTTGTCCATTATTTCATCATCTAATGTGAAGAGCTGGAGCGTTTCCTTCCACTAAGAAAGAGGGGAAAGAGGTTTACTCCTTATCTTTATCTATCAGCATACGATTAACAATACAATGTAAGAACACTTCAGTACCTCACGTGGCTTGCTAGCAATTGCAACTGTTCCATCACTGTTATACTTGATTGGTGAATTTCCTTCATGGATCAATGTTCCATATCCCGTTGGTGTGAAGAATGCTGGGATTCCTGCTCCACCTGCTCTGATCTTTTCTGCAAGTGTGCCCTTTGAACAATGAGATTCATATGAATGGCGCATTTTTAAATAAACATGTATATTTACGAGGTATTCTTTACATAGTGTACAGGTTAGAAGAGTGCCTAACAACTCAAAAAAGAGGCTCTTTGAAGGGGTTGATCTGACGATGCCATAGTGGGTGAAACTAGTTACAAATCTGGAAGAAAAATAATTGCGCAAAAGATCAACTTAATGTCTGCCATCTTATGTTGCTGCATCTTCTTCAATTGTGCACTTTATAAAAGGTATTCTTTCCCATACCAGGTGAGCAAAGTAAAAGTATGCAATAGATATTGAAAACTAAAATGTCAATTTATCAACTCAAAGGTTAACTCTGATGTTTAAAATTTACAGCAGCTTGTAAAATCATTCACTTTTAGACCTAAGACACAAGAAAAAGACTTGAGGGGTTTGCATGGGAACAAAATTCCATGTTCAGTTTAGGTCCACAATTTACTAGCTACTGAAATCTACATTCAATACCAGGCCCATCTTCAGCCTCCCAAAAATTTGCTGAATTCTATTGACTTTCTAAGTGAAAAATGCTCTGCAAACCATAAGGTCGCACAGTGGACCCAGGGACGGAAATAAGTCAAACAAATTTTCTTCTATTAAAGCAGCTCAAATTTTTTGTTTGAAGCACAAGAGTTGTGTGACCAAAACGCAAGAAACCCCATGTCAATATCTCTTTTCTAAGTACAAATATCGTACTTTGAAGTAACAGTTTTTATCGAAGATCAGAAGTCTTGACAACTTTGGTCACATTATTTTGCAAAAGTCACCTGTCTTCACAAAATCAACACTAGTGGCACAAAATTTCTCAGATAACCTTCATAACTGGTTTCTAATGGATTAGGTAGATGGATTATTCAAAATCATCATTCAAAAGGCAAAACTTTATGAAGAAAACAGAAATTTTAAGGTTTTCAGAGGTAAAGACCCACGGCTTTCCCCCTGTTTTTAAGCTATTTTTACCCAGATGGTTTCAGTTTGCATGGAATTAGAGTCCAATCTTCACCTATGGGCCCCCTAAACCATATAATATTTGGAAAGCTCATTTAACAAGCTTTCAAATTATGTATAGAAATTAAGTATTTGGATAGCAGTTTAGAAATAAATTACACTTTATTAACGGGTACACTTACCCATTGAAAAGCCGATGATTGTACCATCGTTAGCAACTGGAGTCACAAAATGACTCCTAAAAGTGTAGAATAGCTACAGAACCTTCACACATGATTTCAGATGGGTTATATTGATGGATTATTCAAAATCAGCGTTCAAATTACAAAAATTGAAGAAGAAAGTATGAAAATCTTAGGGTCGTCGGAAGCACCAACCCACAGTTTTTCCCTGTTTTTAGGCTATTTTCACCCAAGTGGTTTGAGTTTGGATGCAAATTAGAGTCGGATCCCCATCCATGGGCCCCATAAACCATATGATATTTGGAAAGCATGTTTAATAAGCTTTCGAATGATGTACAAAAATTATGAATTTGGATAGCAGTTTGGAAATAATTTATACCGTTTCAAAGGCTACCTTTAACCATTAAAAACCCAATGAATTATTGTCTCGGTAGCAACCTAAGTTCGCAAAATGATTCATACGCGAGTATGAATAGCTCAAACAACCTTTACATGCAACTTTTGATTTATTGGCTTGAGAGATTACTCAAAACTGACATGCATTAGCTTCAGAGTACAAAAAGCCCTGAGAAAAATGCAAATTTAAGGGTTGTTGGAAGCAAAGAGCCATGGTTTTACCCCCGTAAGGCAATATCACCAAATATTTTCAATTCGCGTGTAATAAATTTCAGTCTAATTCTGACACAACCGGTCACCAAAGCCAAACTATATTTGGTAATTTTGTTATTTCTCTTTCGCTTGTATCTTTTGAGTGTGCAACAGCAATGCTTTGCAATGTCCTCAAGTGTGATGCATCGACAGTACTCACAAAAGTAGATGGACAACACATGTTTTTAGCCGTAAAGTTTGTATTCCTCGTCACAGCATCGTCAAACAGGCGTCAATCGGAAGATCTCAAAGAGCGGAGTTTGAAAATTGGGAGGAATTTGAGTTTTGATGTAAGAAAAAGGGGGTTTCTTCCCTTGGGAATTCTAGCAACTTTTTTGTTTTAGATCATATCAATATCAATCTTACATCATTTGAAAGCCCATTTCCCCTTGACTTCAAATATGTAATCCAATTTCTCGTAAATGTCGTCATTCTGAAAATATTTACCAAAGATTGAACCCTTGTGTCGGTTACTCCCCGCAGCAAATCTATCTGTGACCTGCCTGTCAAATATGGCTTATGACCTTAAAAGGACAAGTGATATGAAAATGCGGTCTTCAGATTTGGCATTAGGAGGAAATGGACTCACTGGTGACGTAAAATTGATGTTGCTAAGATTTGAAACGAAGAAGTTGCTGGAATTCCCAGGGGACTAAACCCCCTTTTGCTACCTCAAAACTCAAAATGGTCTCCATTTTCAAACACCGCTTCTTGAGATCTTTTGATCGATTACAAATCACCAACTAATCTTGGCGTATTACTGTTTTAAAGACTTATTTCCAAAACTTAGCGTTCTGGGTCCACTGTGGGTCGTGGGAATGAAAATTCAAACTGATATACATTCCAGGATGCTACTAGAAACTATCAAATATGCAATATCATTTGATGTCATACAAGTAAAATATTTCAATCCTTTCCTTCCCTTTCCTTCTTTCAATGGCAGATTCTCCAAAACTGAGAAGTCTTCCAATGATCTGAAGGGTGTCATAATGAAAAATTTTCCCAGGGACAAAGCCATGGAACCCGATTTTAACTCGGTTTGCTCACACCTTGTTACATCCTCCCTGATATGAATTTTGCTCTCACCAGCCTGAATACAATTGTCATGTTCAGAAATAGAATTTTCAATTTCAATTATGGTAACTAAATCATGGACAACAACTGAATAAGGAATTCTGATTTCTATGTACAGTAAATCCCTTACCAGTACTTGCCAATTTCTGGCTCCAAAAGATGAGTGCTTTTACCAAAACTAACTTCACATCTACAGTAGACTAGCCTTTTGATTATAGATAAACATTTTAATTTTGAATACCAGCCATTCACTTTTCCACACCCAAGAGTTCTAAATAATTCCAACAGTTCTTAGGAAAGGAAAGAGTATTATATACCTTATGAGTCCGAAATTTGCAACTTTTGACTTTTACAAAGCTTAAAAGAGTTTTCTGGATACTTTACTTTGTACACAAAATAATTACTTCAAACAAAGTGATGCACAACACCATATGGTAATACAGGACTGGTATATGAAGTGTAGTTGTAACATCATATCCACTCTGATAGGCTGAAAGATACATCAAATGAGTAGAATATACAAGAAGGAAAAAGTATATTCCAATATGTGCTATACCTGTGGTGTCAGTTCAACTTCTAGTTCACCAGAAAGAAATTGTCTTTCAAATTCAGCATTTTCTCCAACATACGAGGAAATCATTCTTTTTATCTTTAAGATAAAATAGGAGAATTTAACACTGAGAGTGATAAAAGCACATGTAGGAACTACCTGATGTCTATCTGGAGATATATAGCATACAGTAGCATGTTAAAAGAAAGACAACAAAATTTTTGAAGAAGTCAATGGTTCTCTGAATTATGAAAAAATGATTCAGATAAAGATTTTGCAACACATCTATTCTAGACACAGAGATCGTTATCTGATCTGTTCTTTTTCAAAAGAAACAAATGAAAAATATTATCATAACAAACCTGTTTCTGGCGTAGAAGTAAGCCAAGACCAAAGTCATCAACCCTATGAAAGAAAAAGTATACGTCATATATTCAATTTGAATGATGCAATTTCCACAGAGTACAGGTTTTGGATAATTCATTAAAAAAATTATACATAATTTCTTTAAAATTTCCTGCAGACATCTAAAAAGGTAAATTTTCTTGCCAAAAGTCTTTCTTCAAAGCTTATTAAAGAGGTTGGAAAACTGATCTGAAGATCTTTATCACTTGTCAGGACAACACCTCTGTGGAAAGAAAGGGCTCTGCACCGGAATGTCTGCTGCACAGATTACTTAGCTTCTATTGTTTCCACTGTGTTATTGGGCTACTATCTGGCACATGAAAATTCAACTTTCCATACAGAGGAAACATATGAAAACAAGTGCTTCGCTGTAAATTGAAAAAGAGATGTTACCCTGCATTATTGCTGACACATGTTAGTCCTTTTGTTTTCAATTCCACTAACCCAGCAATGAGATTTTCAGGAATTCCACAAAGACCAAAACCTGTAAACAAATGAATAAAATCAACGAAACCTTTTAGTGGGGCAAGGTGTAACAGAAGGAATGTTTCTCACTCTTTTTATGTTAATGATAAAGTATTAAAGTATGTGGAGATATTTCATTCAAAAAATCTAAGTAAGCATTTCCTTACCCCCAACCAATAATTTTGAATTGTCTGGAATATCTCTTATTGCATCAACAGGATTTTCATAAAACTTGGCATCAAGATGACAAGTTGTTCCAATGTTCTACAACAGAATTAGATCAAGATTGCAATACTTTTTAATGGCATACACACATGTGCACAATGGAAAGAGCTGAATATAACGTTGTGCAAAGGAAGGAGCCACATGCTAATTTATTGTCTATGGTCAGACCCAAAGACTTTCATCTGGAGTCTGTATTGTATGGTATCCAAATTTATGAGCAAACAATTTTTCAGTACAGTAAAAAGCTAGAATGGAAAGTTTTGTATCTTATGTTCAAAAGTTGTTGAGATGGCCACTGGAAATTTAATATTTTCGGCATATGAAAAAATAGACCACAGCTGCCATTGTTTAGTTCTTGTTTATCGCATGGCTAACATAGTAAACTGTGAGTTAACTGTTCATGGAACACTTTCCATTATTCTGGTCTGCAAAATATTTTCCACATGCATTCAGTGTATATTCTAGCCTCGATGGAATTTTGCCCATCACAGCCTTGTGGGGTGACAACATCCGGTATGGAAAGTTAAATATTCATGCGCCAAACAGTGCGCCAATAAAACAATAGAAACTAAGTGCTCCGTGCACTGGACATGTCTGGCGCAGAGCACTTTCTTTCCATAGAGGGACAATACCAATGTAGTTTCATTCATTCAAACTTCCAGGAGCATCCTGTGAGGCAAAATAGGCTACCAGCAGGTTATTGTGAGCAAAGGTCTGCAAGGAAAGGTGAACAGTTGCAAACAATCCCAAAAGACAACAGAGTGAGAACAGAATTGAAAGTTTTATTAGTGCATGATGCATTTTTGCCTGAAATTAATGGTCAAAGAAAGGTTTTATTAGTATATTTTTGCTCTCCTACCACGGAAAGACGAAATCTTATTTGCATACATGTTTTGTTGCCTTTTCTGGCCTTGTAAAGTAAAGGTAGGGTAGGCCCATAAATAAAAATGTCAGTTCAGCGAAGCGAAGAAAGCCCTGGTCGACCCCTCGGCCTCGATTTTGCCTTTCTTACCCTTTTCTTTAAGGCATTCCATGACACACAGATACTATTTCCAAGTTCTCTACGAAGAACTTTGCTGTAAATTTGTAGTCCAAGCATCTTCGCAGCCAAAATACACTTGCTACCTGGAGGCCAAAACAACGCAACCTTGTTTACAAGTGCTCAAAATGACATCAGGTGGAACCTTGAAAACATGATCCATGGTAGCCATTATACTGCCTCTTTCTGTGTTTCCCGAACGAGGATTGGAGGTGTGGCAAGATGGTAGCTTTTTGACAGCAACAAAAAAATTCGCGCAGATAAACTATTTAGACTTTCTTCGTGAAAGCTAATCTTCTCTGGTTGTGGTTTTGGCTGTAGAATTTGAAAATCAATTTTAACATCTTGAAGGATTGGCATAACTCATTCTCTCATCACTTTAATAAACTTTGAAGATCATGTACAATGTACAAATCGTTAAATCGTTAACTTAGAAACTGAAAATATACTCAAATATCTAAGTACATTACAAAGCGTAAAGTCGTCAATTTTCATTCACATTAAAACAAGCAAAATTGTAGAAAACGTATCAGTAACCCAGGGGGGGGGGGGGACTTGGTAGTTCAAGGTGACGTACCCGTTGCAAAATTTAGGGTCTCAAATTCTGCGATTTACTAGGGTCAAAAAATTTTCAAATTTACTACTGCTTAGGGTTGTGAAAATTGATATGGTTAGTACAGAGAGATTTAAGACAAGTTTAATGAAAGGAATTGTTGTTAGTAAGATTCTGTAACGACTGAGATCAACCAGTTATTCAGTCTCCTCACGTTATGCAAACCTATCAGAGCAAATTGCAGTTAATTTCTGATCAATGATTGACCATTGCATTGACCATACAGTTATATACTCACACTAGGAGAAGGTTCTCCCATTCCAATCCTACCTTTACTTCTACACCTGTACTATTTCAAAGTAAATAGAAGTTATTTACTAGGTCATGTCTGCCGTACAATAGCATCATTGTGTCTGGAACAATTAACCTATTGTTATTGTGCTTACGGAAAAAGTTACTACAGCTTAAGGCTACAGGTTACTACCACCTTAGGTCAAAAGTTACTACCGCTTAGGCTAAAAGCTACTACCGCTAAGGGTTTAGGGTTTTGCAACATTTTGCAACGGGTACGTCACCTTGCACTACCAAGTCCCCCCCCCCCCTGGGATCAATACATTGTTGAAAATAACAAGTTGCCTGATGCCTCATCAGAAATTTGGCTTTTTGGTGTCTTTCTTAATTCGACTTGTAATGAGGAGAAGCCAAACAGTTGAAGCAATTTAGGCCATACAAAATTAATTCTTTAATATTCAACAGCGCCCGTATCATATTTTGATGCACCTCGATTTCTTTATATTTTCATTTTCATATAAAAGTCCCGCCCGTCTTTAATTTATAGAAAGTTAAAAAACTTTCCGTAGTTTGTTATTTGTGACACACAACAACACGTAAAGAACTGTTCACCTCTCAGGGAGGTGAAGAACGTTTCTTGTTCTCTGATCTTCTGCCAAAGGCTAGCCAACGGCTGAAAACTGCATGGACGAAAGTGACAACAAAAACCAAATTTGTGTCCTTTTGCTACAACTTTAATGCAGAATTGACATATCAATGAAACGAACATCAAGTCAAGCCATGAAACGAACATCAAACGAATATCAAGTTTCTATCGGACTTGAGCGAAGCGAACATTCTGAGAACACAAAAATCGAAATCAGTTCTCACTGAGGAGGTTGCCGAGGGGCAGCGAAAATTCTGAGAAAAGCAAAGAGAGTGTAAGTGTGTTTTTATTATGGTTATTTTAAACTCATAGTAGGTATGAAACTACTTAAATACAATGACATATCAATGGTTTCCTAAGATTTCGATTTAGAGCAATATGTATGGCTTAAAAGATTTAGGCCTATTTATAACACATAAATGATAAAATTACCGCCCACCTGACTTTTTGAGGCAGTTCTGATGAGAATCAACTGGTAAAGTTTATGGTGCTCATCAATTTTGTAA
The DNA here is from genome assembly GCA_964020215.1 of Aurelia sp. 3 sensu Dawson et al. (2005). Lineage (NCBI taxonomy): Eukaryota > Metazoa > Cnidaria > Scyphozoa > Semaeostomeae > Ulmaridae > Aurelia > Aurelia sp. 3 sensu Dawson et al. (2005). The sequence continues at coordinate 13,861,112 of OZ026586.1, forward strand.
ATTTGTATCCCGGGACGCTTCAGTATAATAGAGTCATGTATTTCAATTTCATAGCATTGAAAGAAGCTTCTATGAAGACAGCCAAAAACTATAAATTAAGCGAAGTATATGAACACAGTCGTCAGGCAAACTGTTATTCGTAGATTCGACGCATTAAAACCTTAAATGTTTATGAATCAAAATCCATTAGATAAATCATAAACTTCTTTGTACAATAAGGGGTAAGCAGTATCCAATAAATTATCCCATCAGCTCATCTAACACAGAAGAAGAATTCTGCGATTCACTGAACTCCATAGGAGCAATATTCATTTCAACTTCTCTTAATTTCGCTTCACTACTAACTACAGTTGAGGCAGCTCCTTTGTCCATCAATTCGTCAAGGATTGAGAATGATTCATTCAAATTTTCAATGTCAGTGCCAGAATTAGCGTGAACATCTATTTCTACATCTCTCTCTTTCCTTGTATTTGAAATGCTCAAGAAGTTTGTATCATTAACCTTTGACTTAGCAGGGCTCTTCGATGAGCCAAACATCATAAATTCCAAAATCTCCTCGCTGTCGCTGTCGTCAATACCAAGATATTTAACTGGTGATAGTGTAGACTTCGAATGCTGCTCGAAATCATTTTTCGACGCCCGATGACTTTCTGAAGTTCTGCCACAATCATCACTTTCTCCTAAGCCATAATCAAATTCATCCATTTGTGTCTCTTCAATTACATCTTTTGCTTCGCTAAGCTCACAAGTTTCAAAGAATTTCGGCACTCTTTCAATGATCTTACGGCTGTGAGGTCTTGCAGTTCGTTTCGGAGGCAAAGTTCTCTTTTCATCACACGATAAACTTTCATCGCTTTTTCCTTCCGTATCACTACTTGATCTACTTGATTCAGGCATATAACGAACTCTAGTTTGTGTACTCCGCCTTTTTAACGATATATTTTTTCGAAATTGCGGCTGTCTCGTCCTGGTGTCTTCTTTCTTTGACGATAACGAAGAAGTTCCATTAAAGGTTTTCTTTTTTGCCATCTTTTTTCTTTTGCCTTTCACAGAATCGTACCCTTCAAAATTTTCCTCCAACAAATTCAAACTACTCTTCTCATGCAGTTTCATAGTCGAAAAAATGCTACCAAACGAAGCAATCTCCAAAACTGATGGCTCTTTCTTCTTGTGAAACTCAGCAAGGTTCTTGACAACTTTATCCTCCGACCATTCAACAACTTTTCTTGCAAATTCAAGACTTGTTTCAAATCCGTTTTCCTTGGCAATTTCCTCAAATTGTTTCCTTCTTATTGCAGGTGGTGTCTCTCCGATCAAAAACATATCATTTCCAATTCTTTCGAATACTCGCTTGCTTAAAGATGTTGGAGTATTCTTCTGTTTATTTCTGGCAGATTTGGTTGCAATTATGTCTGCAGTTTGCTTTGCTTCTCTTCCGGTGCAAGGAATATCGTCACTTTCTTCACTTGACTGAAAAACAGAATGGAGAGTAACTCCCCGGGGGGGGGGGGGGTACTTCACTATAAATTCATACGGGGGTGTGCGCCGCAAGGATTTCTGTTACGACCCAATCCCAGAAATTTGGTCCGATATTGATACCCAATCCCAGAAAATTTGTCAGATATTGATACCCAATCGAAGAAGTAACAAAAGCAATTTGACGTCAAAAGGATAAGGGATAGAGGGCTGGGAACGGTTATTTTGGTTCCAAGTGGCCATTGGAACGAGTTTCTGATCTGAGGACGTTTTTCAACACAAAAATACTTGAAATCAGTTCACCTGAAACTGACCACGTGTTGCTCGAAATTTATCCAGTTGTACTTTCATTCAACACCCATTACAAAATTTTGAGTAACCCCCAATCCCAGAAAATTCCGAGTGAAAGTATACCCCAATCACAGAAATTTTCCAGTAAAAGGATACCCCAATCCCAGAATTTTCAGGCCAAAAACTACCCAAAACTGGCGCACATCCCCGTCTTACCCAAAGTGAAGTACCCCCCCCGGGAGTAACTCTCAAAAAACTGTTTGAAAGAAAGGTATAACGTTAAATGCATCAATCATAAAGACACTTGCTGGTGCATAACGGAAGATATTGACCATATGGGCACCTTAGATTCTTAAAGCATGCCAAGTAACAGTTAAAGAGGAGTTCTTACTTAGCCAATAGTTTATCGGTTTAGCCCTATTGTTTAAAGGCAGTCTGTCACGCATCTGATTGGGTGATAATGACAATACAAAAGAATAAGAGAATTGAAAATGGTTGCTGATCCTAATGACTTTCTACGTTTGTAAAAAGTGCTACCGATTAGCCATCCTGTATTTTAAATGCACAAAGTCATTAAGACATCTGTTCTGTTGAGCCCTGACTGTACCACAGTCCCACCCATAGTGCATTCCAATTTTTCTCTCCCACCAGAGATGTGGGCATAGCAGGATTTGCCGCCAGTGCTAACTTGATGGTGTTCATGGAAGAGACAAAGAATACAGAAAGAAACAGATTCAGCTTACAAGTCCAAAAACCAAACAGAGAACAAATGAGGGAAGAAAACTGTTGCCTCTATCCTATCATATTTGCTGAATTTATGGTAACTTGCACCACTGGAATTGCCCGGCAGACCACAGCGTAGGAGATTTTTCCGCCAAAAACCTTGGCGTGAGAAAATCAAAAGATGGCTCTCCGCCGGATTTCTCCGGCCGGAGAGCCTCGGAGCCAATAAGAAGCGTGACAAACTGCGTTTACTAACCTGAAACATTCACGAATTCCACGAAGATTTGATTAAAAGTAATCCAAATAGCCTTGAATGTTACAGCAAGACGTCTTGGGCACAGCCCTTTATCAATAATCAATTAATACTGATGAAGGGTTATGCCGGAAACGTCTTACTGTAACATTCAAGGCTATTTGCGTTACTTACAGTTAAATGTTCGTGTAATCATCAAAGAATCACATCCACACGTACAAATCACTGATATATTTGTTCACGAAGTTCCTTTCAGAACTACAGCTTCATCACTTGAGTTTGAATATCATAGAAAAGCTGAGAAAATCATTCAAAGTTTAGCAAAGACGTCAAATTGCAAATTATTTGGCACTTACATTTTCCATTATTTAAGAGCCCGGCTAGCAACATGGTTGAAACGACTTAAGCCTGGTTTCCATATGATCGTAACAGTCGGCAACCTACTGTGACACATCGGCGACGTGTCCCTGATCAGTCGGCGACATATGGAAACGATCACTGTTACGATCATATGGAAACCAGGCTTTAAACTCATCTCAACTCTTTCGATGCGTCCCCGTACTGTCCCTGTCTGATCGGCGACGTCGGAGACATCACTCAGAATATGTTTCCATTTAACGCAACTGTCCCCGATGTATCCCTGAGCCTGCCTCGGCGACGCGTCATCGACTGTTACGATCATATGGATACCAAGCTTTAAATGTACTTCCTGCTCTTGCAGAAATGTTTAATGATTCTTTTGCAATGAATTGCCTAACACTTCGCAACTAGGTACTACAACATTTTCAAGAGTACTCAGAAGAAACTCACAGTGCCTATACAAAATATCAACATGTTAATGACAGAGCAGAAACTGTACACGCATGCACGAAAACTTGTAAACTTGAGCCCCCCTAGCTCCCTGAAACACATCCTGAAATTACGCAACACTTGCTATTTTCTTCCTTGAGCCTTAAATTCTTGGTTTATTGTTTCAAAAAGCTTATCCATTAAAACACTTCCTTATCTCAAATTGCTTGATGACGTCATTTTACGCAGTTTCTGCTATCTCCATGTTAGTCAAGTTCAGTACATTCAGCGATAAATGAAAATTGCCTGATACTTACTGTTGGATCAAAATAATGAGCGGGTTGTTGTGAATTTAAACCATGCCAATAAACATCTTTAATTGCTTCTGTTGTCATTTTCTCTTCAGCTGCACTTTTTGATAAAACCTTCTTTGCTGTACTTGTATATTTCACACCACACTGATCTGAAAGTATCGATAAAAATCTATCATAAGTTTTGGCAACTCGTTCTGTAGCCTCAATTTCTAGCCTGGGCAGAATTTGGTTTCGCAAGCTAAAGCAATTTTCGTAGCTTAGCAACATGCAACGTCATGCATTCGAAATCTCAGCCAAGTTCCATTGCTTCGAAGCTGAGACTGCATTCACACGATATCGGCACAATTTGAAAAAGGGTGAAAAATGGGACAATGGGTAAATTCAGCAACCTTTCACACGATGCTGGCACAATTTGAAAACAGTATGAATCCTGACGGTAACAAAATCCTTGCAATCCCCCCAAGAAATTAATTCAAAAACTCATTTTTTAATTTTAATTTTCATTCATTTAAAAATATTTATACAAGTATAAGTTTCATATAAATATACATGTTTTTCAAACTGACCTGTTAAAAAATAAGACGTAATAAAGGAAAATAGACTAAACTAAGAACAAAGGAAATTTATAGACCTAATTTACAATAAACAATGCTGTAATACCTAATTTACAATAAACAATGCTGTAATACCTAATTTACAATAAACAATGCTGTAATACCTAATGTACAATAAAATATAATAGAAATTGAATAGAAATTAAAGTTACAACACCCTCATAGTCGTTCCTTGTTCCTTTTCAAAAGCTACGTGGCTTTGAAGTTTTTAAGCATACTCTGAAATTACAATATCCAATTTTTTTTCAAACTTAATACGATAAGCGACTACAAGCAATGGTCGGTGTCTGTGGCAAATATTATGTACCTACTTAAGACGTACAGGCGTAGATTACTGTTCCGTTTTCATCGTTTTCGAGTGTTCACACGCTTGCATTTTCAAAATGTGCCGTTTAGTGTTCCGTTTTCAAAATCTCCCGGCAAAAATGTGCCGTTGTCGTGTGAATGGCAGGCCTATCCATCACATTTTTCATCATTTTCAAATTGTGCCGCTATCCTGTGAACGCAGTCTTACCCACAAAAGATAAGGCTCTTTCGAGGCTAAAATTATATCTAGGCTAACTGATTAAGATTATCAAATAGAAAAAACGGAAACTTTCCTCTTTCTATAGCCCTGCAGAAGAAAACTTACAATTTCTAGCAAGCATTTTTGCGTCTACGTGTCTAGATACTGTCTATCTAGATACAATAAATGATGATGTGGACAAAAAATTTAATGTTGTTTACCTAACATATCATCCATTTTATCCACAGAGGCTAAAGCAGATGCTCTTCCTATCGCCTTGCAGACTCCTATCTTCCTATTGCCCTGTTCTTCCTATTGCCATAAAGAAGCTTTTTCTGTTGCCCTGTAGAAAAACCTTACAATTTCTTGCAAGCATCTTGTCAGCTCTTGCAATCTAAGTGTCTCATCAGGATACGAGAACTAATCACGTGGCTAATAAATTTAATGATGATTACCTAAAATATCATCCATTTTATCCAAAGAGGCTGAATCAGATGACTTGACTGATTTCTCACTGCAAACAAGATAATATTCCTTTCAATCGTTAAATTATTCTAAAATTTTAGGCGGAAAAGCAAAGGGGTTCATATATATTCTGTGATAAAGAACAAATTTAAAACTTCTGCAAATCTGCCGTCAAACAGACAGTTCTGAAAGCAGCAATAACAATGTTCATAATATCATAGAAGGAAAAAACTTACAATTTCTAGCAAACATTTATATACAGACCAGACAATAACATCTAAAGTCTACTAGCAACTGAAATCGATAAAAATATTCATTTACTTACAATCTAACGTGTCTTTTTTTCCTTTTGATTTTCTTTTTCGGTGCTTTATCTTCAGCATTGGCACTTTCTAATTCTTTATCTTCTTCAGAGCTAGTTGGTATAGCTGATCTCTTTTTCGCATGAGGTTTCGCAATTTTCGTAAAGTTCTTCCTTGAATCCTGACATGATTCAACTACCTTGTTTCCTTGCACCTTGAAAATTGGAAACAGATTTTGTATGAGCTGAGAAAACGTTTGAAGAACTGACTCTCATAAACAGATCTAAAGAGAAAGACAATACAACAACCAAATTCATAGTTTCTAACATATGTACCTCGGAAGAGCCTTTCCATTTCAATGGTGGCAGATTTCCTTCACCTTCACTACCACTAAACAAGCTGCAGCTATCTTCAATGCATTCTTCAATATCACTTTCAATTTCTTCAATGCACTGAGAAGTAGTATTTTCATATTCAACATTTTCTTCGTCTGTGATATTGGAATCTCTTCTTGACTAGAAAAGAACGAAACATAATACTAATTAATTCAAATAAAATTTGAAATATACCGTTATTGAAATATCTTCGTGCTACATGCAATGTTTGGGTAGCTTTTTGATCTATGATTTCTCTTCGCAATTTCTACCAAAAAAATTTAGCCGAAATAAGTCTTTCCTCCATTTTTCTTCCGCATAGCGACAAATGGTTCCGTTATAAAGTTTGGAAATTTGATAAACATTTTGAACAAAATTTAAAATCTAGAAAAGCCATCGAAAGTTCAGTTGCTAGAGTCTATATATTCTTATTATAAGAAACTTCGATTAGGCCATAGTACTTAAAGTTTCTTATACCCTGATAACTTACAGGCGAGGTCTTGAGCAGTGGGACTCTGTAGGGCGTCAGAAACGGCAGAAATTTCGCCTCCGCTGACCTGGCAGCCAATATGAAATAGTTTCTACCATTTATAGTATCGTATCGTATGTGTACCTTTTTGTACGTATTTATCTAGTTGCCTATTTAATTGTATATCTTTATATGTTGGCCATGTAGTAGAAATTGTCTTTTGCTCCTCATGGTATCGTCCTCGTAGTGTTGCATAGTAGTTAGAGTATAGTAGAGTGTTGAGTGTAGCATATATTGTAAATTTTTACATGATACGAAAAAAAGTTTCTTTAATTTAACATGAAAATTTGCTCATTTTAGAACTAAAGTGTCTTAACCTGTATCTTTGCAATCCAAAATCCAACGATAAAGAAATTAAAAGAAAACCAACCACTGCTTTTGAATTTTGAGACTCTGCTAACTCATAATTTGAAACTTTAACACCAGATTCAACACGCTCTGTTCTCTTCAGTAGCTCATTTGTTAAGTTTGATTCTCCAGTTCTCAAAGTAAATAAATTACTGGCTCCAAAAAGTTCTCCTGGCCTTGATTTGCATCCAGCAACAGCTTTGAAAAATCGCCTTTCGTTGCTCGTGTGGACTGCAATGTTTGCAAGTTGCTGAAACGGAGATAGGAACACTCTTGGCATTTGTATGCAAACTTGGAGAATTTTCTTACATTTGAAAATAAATTTACCAACTCAAAAATACCTACCTTCAGGTTTCCTTCAAACCAAAAAGATTACGGCTAAAATCTTTTTTCTTTCGATAAGTTCAAATTTGTGTACAAATTTGGAGAATTTTGTAGCATTTCGAAACAAATTTACCAACTCAAAAATTCCCCCTCTGGTTTCCAATACAAGTATCTTTTTTATAAGAAACTAAGAATTTGGGCCAGTATTGAAAATTTCTTCAAATTCTCAGATTTTGAGTACTCAGAGTTTCTTAAATGTTTACTTCCTGTTCCCCTATGAACATTTGGAGATGTTTTTGGAAGCTTTTCCAATGTTTAGATATTACTCAGTACCTATACGTAGACTGCCTACCAAGTGATATGATGCAGGAAACAAGTGAAAATAAAGTAAATCTATGTTATTAGGATTTCGTTTGTCAACAAAATGTTTCTCAAGTTATATTCGGGGTTATATTTTCCCAATACTGGAGTTTCTTGATCTTTAGCGATTTGAGAGTTGAGTTTCTTAAAAGCAGTTTCTTAAAAAAAATACGTGTAACGGTTAAAATCTTTTTCAAAATAAGTTTTTTAACATAAAGCGCAGAGAACGATCTAAAAACTGTAAAAATTCGATGGATTTATTTTTTATCCATAGAAAGTAGAAAAATTCTATCAATAAATATTCCTTAGAAGAAAGCTAGAGCAGCAGAATTTTGATTAAAAAATGAAGGTAAATAGTTAGTCAGACGTCTGATTGAATAAACCAGTGAAGAAAAATTGTGAGGGAAGCAGGAGGATTCAGGAAATCATTGCATAGCATAAAAATCTCAGAATCCTCACAAAAAATCCAAAAATGGGGCTCGGCCGGGAATCGAACCCGGAGCCTCTCGCACCCAAAGCGAGAATCATACCATTAGACCACCGAGCCGCGCTGTTTGGAGAAAGATCTACACAAAGCTGAACCTAAAAAGCAGGTGATTCTATTCAATGAGATGTTAAACTAATTCAATTCAACATAGGTCATATCTTTTCTTGTAAGAAACTGCTCGTAAGAAATTCAACTCTCAGATTGCCAAAAAATTAAGAAACTGCGAAAAAGGAAGTCTTTGAAAAATTTTTACCATATTTTCATTCTTTCCGGTTTCATATTACTCGGAACGGTAGGTACTTTAGTAATTGGAAAGGCGTCAAAAAGCCTTGTTTTGAAAATTTCAAGATTGAACAGGTAGTAAACCTGAAGATTGTTTGATTCGGAACCCATATAAGAAACCCGTAAGAAACTTTGAGTACTGAAATTCTGATAATTTTAAGAAACTTTCAGGAATGGTACTGGCCCAATTTCTTAGTTTCTCATAAAGAAAATAAGGGTATCGTTCAAAGTTGGAATGAAATTTTCAAAGGTGAACTTTCCACTTCGTCCCTTTCCCCTTCCCTTTCAAAGGCGAAATTCTCCCTTTTCACGACGTTCTGACAATTCTCATTCATTTTGCATGTCATCTACAAGATCCATAAGGAGGCCAGACCACGCTACCCCATTATAAAAGTAGTGTTTCAATTGAGGTAGTGGGAGAGGAGATGTCAGTAGAAAGGAGTGTCACTCCTTAGAAATCTCAGACACAGCTTCGATAAAAGAACATTTACATTCCCGAGAAATCCTCGAAAATCTTGCTGGAATCACTTCGCTCTTGTAAAAGCTAGTGCACATTTTGAATGAGTGGCATACTGGATATAACCCAAAAGCAGAGTTACAAAGAGGCGAGGTGAGCTAAACTTCAGTGCGGTACCTCCGGAATGAAAGTTAGGGAGCACCCTATAAGGGATACAACTCAAGAAACTTTTTTGAAGGAGATATTTCTCCCATGGTCGTCTAACATACCAGTTTGTACACTTGTCTGAGATAAACATTTTCTTCAATGCTTCCTTCAGCAATGAGCCGATACACTCGCACGTTTCGATGCTGGCCTATTCTGTAAGCTCTGTCTTGCGCCTGACTATCGTACGAAGGATTCCAAGCAGGGTCGAAAATTATAACCACATTCGCACCAGTGAAATTTAGACCAAGACCTCCAGCTCTGTGGACAGAGAACGTACAACGATTTCATTACGTACCCGGGATAAAAAACTGGATAAAAATTGGAGAAACAAACCTTCAGGGGTGGCAGACCTCCCACAACCTACACTGGTTTGGCAAATAGATGCTGAACAAATTAATCTGCTACTTGGTAGCCTGCTTTTTATCTTGTATAGAGGATAAGATGGCGTGGACCATTGACATGGTAAGTGGACGTGGACTACACCTTGCAAAATTTCAATCATGAAGGGCATTTCTAGGCTCAAACCAAACTCTTGTTTGAGGAAAAATGAAGATGATTTTGGGTAAAAGTAAAGATACAGGCTTGCCTGTTTCGCTAGGACTGATTGCTTCGAAAGTAGTAATTTTCTGCCAGAATTTAAGGCTATAGAACTTTATTTTGTATTTTGTTGGTGCAAGTTAAAAATGCTAGTTTTTAATTAAAGTAAAGGCTAAAAGTCTGCTCCCTTTGCTTAAATCGGTTATTCTTAGAATGGTGATGTAGTAGCAGTCCCCAAGAAAGCAAAATTAATTGGTAAAACTCACGTTGTTGAAACCAGACAAACAAACACATCACTATTTTTGTTGAATTCTCTCACAATTGCTGTGCGGTTTTCTGGCTTTGTTTCACCATCTAGTCTCCTGTATACATATCCCTTACTGATGACATAAGCTTCTAAAATATTCAGCAGCTACGATGAAAAATGGCGGAAAATCAGCCATGACGATTTACATTCTAAATATTTGAAACAAGAGTTTCACTTGTAAATATAGAACAAACCTTTCTGTGAAACTTCAAACTTTTTTATGACATGCATTGATAATTTAAGAATCCTCGTTGAAGTACAATGGTCTAGAAATACAGTAAATCCTCGCTTATAAGAACCTACTTTTTTGGGAGTCAGGCTGAAAGAGGTTCGTATACGAAAGGTACCAAGACTAATTGCAAGGTATAAAGGGTCTTATTCAAAGGGTACCTTTGTAAGCCTTTTCAGAGTCTATATCAAAGACGTCGAACCTCGTTACTTTATCAAGTAAAGTCATTCGGGGCCTGATAACTTATTCTACCGTGTGTCTCAAAAAAGTACCCCCTTTTGACTGGAAATAGGAACGAAGCGATAGGATATTATTACTCTCTGAATGGGCAGCTAAATATATTAATCTTCAACTTAGATTCACATACCTTGCATTTACAAATCGTCCACCAAACACCGGAGATACAAGCTTGCAAAGTCTAAATTTACATTGCACCTGAAACCAGAGGTTTTGAAAAAGGGCCCAGCCATGATTTGTATCACGGATATTTTCCAGAGTACCTGTTTTAAACTATAACTTTCAGTTTTTCACTTTTGAAAAGAAAAAAAGACTCGCGAACATCGACATGATTAAACGAATATAATAAAAATGTGGTAAGAATGATAAAGTCATGCCACATCTCCCAAATGAGCGTGCATGTGCTCCTTTCCCTCTTCTTTTACACTTGGGATGGCATGCAATGAACGCACTGATTCCTCAAAGGAATAATCATTTGTAGAACATTAATGCATTTCAAGGTCAAAGTTGAAATTCTGTTGCAATAAGCCTGTGATATCAAATCATGGCTAGGCCCATTTACGAAACCTCTGGTTCAAAGTGCACTTCAAAATTCGACTTTGTGAACTCATATCTCCGGTCTTCGGAGGAAGATTTTAGAATGCAAGGTATGTGTATTTAAGATGAAGATCAACAAATATGCCTATGAAGTCAAAAAGTCCCAATATTTAATCATTTCGTTCCCATGTTTAGTCAAAAGGGGGTACTTTTTTCTGAGACACCCGGTAAGCTTTCAAACAGTATTGGGAGCTGATTCAGCCAACTGGCACAAAATGAACTTAATAACGACAATCAATACTCAAGTTTGCTATCCTTGCAAAAGAACATACTTTTCATCAAATTGAGAAAGGTTCTTGATCATGAAGGGCAGAATCTAAGAAAAAAGCCTCTAGGTTCTAATTTCTATAGGTTCTAATATGCGGGGAATTACTGTAGCTACGAATTTAATCACAAAGTAAGACGTATGTAACTTGTTAATTTTAGGTTTAGGTTAACATTTAATAAGGTTATCAGACAAAAAGAGCATAAAACACACCTGGACTGATGTAGAAAAGAGAAGGACCTTGTCTTTTGCTTGCCTCATTACAAACAGCAACTTATCAACAATCTTCAGTTTTCCAGAAAATTTCACATCACCCATTTGTGTAAAGGATCCACTTTCGTACACTTCTTTCAGTAATGGGAATTCATGAAACAACTTTCTGCAAACTGACATTGCCTGAGGGATTGAAAAGCAATAAATTCGCCAATACCAGGAAGGACATGATTACAAAGTGTGATATTCAATAATGATATGTTTTGGCGCTGAAAATGCAAGCCTTCTGGAATCAAATCGAGAGTACTTACAAATGAAAAAATATTCACTTTTGTAACAAAACCAGTTTATTTCAGCGAAGCAAATTTTCATCAAGGCTCAAATCTTGTTCAAGACAATTATCTAATTTATTGTTTGCAAATGTTTGGAATTATAACTTTTTGAGTGATGCTCCTAGTAAAAACATTTTTCGACTATTGATGCCTTTCTGCGCATGGCCAGTATTAACAAGTATTTTCTACCTTGGAAATAATTTTGTAAACCTAACGAAACTCTTGGTCCGAATATTAGGTTGGTTTTACTTGTTAAACATCGTTTTCAGTGCAGCAGTCCAATAAAATAACGAATTATCATGAATCCGTTGTAAAATGCTTTCAAACACACTCAACGAAGTTTTGCTTCGGTAAGGACAAACATTTTCTTGGAGATGTAAAATTTGAAACGTCTGTCAAACAATTTTTTTCTTTACAAACCCATTGCTAACCATGATTCTGTGTGCGCCGAATGAAAAGCAAGACAAAGGGAATTTAGGCCAAATGGGACTTTCAGATAATACGAAAGTCGAATTTGGCGCCAGAAGCATGGTTAGCAATGGGTCTTTAAATGGGGCTTGATTTCAAGTAAATCGATTTATTTACCACTTGTTGTTGTTGTTCTGATGCTTTATGATATGGCAGAAGCAATGCAGCATGATTTGAGACTTTTCGTAACAGCGTGATGAATTTCAATATTTCTGATTGTCGTATTCTGCCCTCTTCCTTGCTAAGCTGTGAATCAAAATAATAAATAAAAGTCCCCTTTTAGTGAATTTTCCCTTTGAGAAGTTATATGTTGTTTTGCTTTTTTTTCTCTTTCCTCCCTCATGTCACGGGGTAGACCAAAGGTGACGGAGAATGGTCCAGTAAAGCCTACTTTCCACAAGGCGGAAAATTCCCCTCGCAAAAATCTTCCTTTGTTTGCAAGCACGATTCTGCTCGAAAGTTGAATGGGTTTCTACTTTTGAGAAAGGTTGCTTTTCCGCAAGCCAATCAGATGACTGGAAAAGGTCGCTGCGAGCGGAATATTCCGCCTAATGGAAATCAGGCCTGACACATGCACGACTTAGTAATACACACAAATGTCAATCATACCTGCCAGTAAACTGTGTTAAATTTCTCTTGAATCCTCTATCAGTTGAAAGACCCCCACCTCTAAATCTCTGTTTTCGTTAGGCCAAACACTGTGTTGTGTTTTGCAGCTGTATTGAATATACAGTCTGCAGACTCATACCCAAAATGTATGTAGCGCAGCCCCCGGGCGTTAAACCAATTTGCCGAAAATGTATGCCTGACCTTATACGAATTTTTCGGAAAAGTATATCAAGCCTTATATCTAATACCAAAATCTGGAAATGGTACCGTTCTTCATACCAAAATTATGAAAATCGATACCGTTCCGTATACAAATATCTGTAAAATCGATACCCTTCCCGATGGCATGTCCTCGTACCCAAAATGTATGTAGTACAGCCCCTGGAGCATAACATGCCAGATGTACATGTCTTGCTAGAAGAGATACACTTACCTTAAAGCAACATTTAGCTCTTGTTTTCCCACTGTCACAGATGCAAGGATCATTGCTGATTTTCACCATCTTTGGAACAGGAAAATCCAACAATACTCTGTATAGTGCAACTTGGAGATCTGACAATGGAGCAAATACAGCTCTTTCATCTGCAAAGGCAAACACTAATTTTTAGTCCTATGTTTAGCTCATTAACTACAATGTATGAAATAGAAAGAGAAGAACAACACAATTCATGCCGAGTGGCATTCATCAATTTTGCTTCTTAGTCTAAAAAGCTTGAAATTTGAGAACAATATGACCATTTTTTCTCAAAACTAAATTTTCTCATCTAAATTCATGCTTTCTACACTAGTATCATGAGTTTAAAGGAGTTTGATAAAGGGTTTAGAGGTTACAGGCTTTCACATCTCAAAACAATTTCTGATTGACCATGGAGGGTATCTGGAGGAAGAAAACATTTTCCGTTGTGTGGACTAAAGATCTCCTTGTATACTATGTCACTGGTGCATTGGTTATCCAAACCTGCTTCTGATCTCAATACCTTGAATTCAACCGTTTGCGAATCAAGGCGAGTAGCAGGCGAGTAGCAAACAATGCCCGTTCGAAAAATCAGTGCTCCCCGAATGTCTAGCCTGCGTGCAGACTCTTAATAAAAATTTAAAAAGATGGAAAAAAGTTGTCTCTATCTTTTCAATTTTTTATCTAGAGTCTGCACGCAGGCTACGAATGTCATGACAATGATATTGGGAAATCTATTATTTAACGGTGGAAATGCCTAAATTGATTGAAATATTACCTGAGTGAAACTGACCGATCCGTTATGAAATCATGGAGGATATTCTCCAGAGAGCTCCCTCAAAGGACAACTTTAAATAACCGGCTCATCATAATAAACCCATGGACATACAATCAACTTGTAACCTATAGGGAAACACTATCAACCCCTGTAAAAGTACAATAATCAAAATATAGGATAAACTTGTAACTGGAGAGAAAATTGTCAAACCTGCAAGAAAATCACGCAATCACTTACCAGCAACGCTACTATACCAAATTATTACACCAAATACGCGTTTCGTCGCTCACTCCTCAGTTTGGTTCATGCGAAGAACAAATAAACGAAATTCTGTTTTAAAATTTGTACCACAAATCATTTGTTTACATATTCAATCAAGAACCTTAAAATGCCATTGTTGTAAGACAGAAAATTTGGTCGTAATTTTAGTCTGTTTTAAGGTTTCGAAGATCCATTTAAAAATGGGTGCAGAGAGGTGGTTTTTCAAATTTAACGAGACGGTTTTTATCAATTAATATGCAAATCAGCACCTACCCTTACGAGGCAGTTGACCAGTAAGCAGCTCTTTAGTTCTTCGCAGCATCCATTTGTCTTTCAGCAAACCGAATTCTTGTTGCTCTAAATACAACCACGAAGGAAAATTGAGAATAAAGAAACAGCTAAATTCTAACATCAAGGTCAAACTATAGACTTATACAGAGTCGCAGTTTCGCTATTTGCCTGAACTGATATACCGCTACAAAATCTGAAACTAGTGTAAACCCGATTAAGGTGGATCTGCACTTAAGGTGGCTCACGACCGGAAGTTTTGAAATCACAAAACAGCAGCAAGGTGGCTCACCACCAACCAAAAAAATAAGTTCAAAACACAAAGAACAATATGTTAAGGTGGCTCGGCTATGTATTTTACACGGCTACACACTCGATGTCCTATCGCTCATGCTTAAACAACTTAAATGAAACATAGAGCCAAGCAGTTTATAGTCAGCAAAATCTAACGATTTCATTCGCAGTTTTAGGACAAAGTGCTTCAGACTGCTTTTAAAGTACCCTTCCCACCGTCTCGAATCACACAAACACTTCAAAATCGCAAACGTTTCAGTTTTTGGCAAGTATACAGGGTGTCTCAAAAAAATTGTTCGTCGTTTGATTAAGTACTAAAAAATAACGATACGCTGAATGGACTTTTGGTCAAGTCACCCTTGTCCTGAGATTTTAAATTAATTTTTGACACAAGAATCTTGCAAATCCGATAAAAATTCATGGGGTTACAAGCTTTTGAGGTTCAAGTTTGTGTGAAATCTGAAACCAGAGGCCTCGAAATGGCATTTTTGGTAAAAGTTCCATAGGCCGTCGTTTCTGTTATTTCTCAATTGTTTCAGGGCGAACCAAGTGAGATTCAAACAGGTATTCGATAACCTAACTGTCAAGCACATGGATGCTTTGAGGAAACAGATTCAGTCTCTCACCGATTTTCTTTTCAACCACTGTTTTTGGACCTATCCAATGTTAATGAATTTTGAGAATGATCGCAAGAAATAATTTACTTTAAAAGTCGTATTTTGTTTGCTCTGATATCAACGAGAGGTATGAAATAATGAGGATAAGCTTCTGTTTCCTCCGTCTTCGAGCTTTTTGCAACACAAGTAATCTGGGGGGTCTCTGGTTTCAGCTATCGCATAGTTTTGATCTTCGAGAGCTCGTAACTCAGTGAATTTTCAACCGATTTGCACGATTTTAGTGTCTAAAATTATTTCATAATCTTAGAAACAGGGTTATCTTTCCATGAGCCTGTTCATGTTGTCCTTATTTTTCAATATTTAATCAAACGTCGAACAACTTTTTTGAGACACCCTGTACAACATCTTTATTCTGAAGGCCAAAGTAAACAACTGCTTAAATCTCATAAGTATTAACCGTCTTACTTTTTCGAGCAGTTGCCAATTCTCTTTTCGTTGCATCAAACCGTTGTCCAAATTTGATCGGTGTTATAAACTGACTGGTGAAGACTTCAATCGTGCCCAAGCAACCTGGATTTGCCCAATCCAATAAACACCTGAAATTTAAAGATGAATGAAAAGGCTTATTTTCGGTTGATTAACACAATTGATTTAGGGCCAACTTCTTTTCCTTTTGATCGTAAATTTCAACATTGTAAATAGGTTCTTACAATCCCAATTAGCTTTTAGTAATAGTTTTTAACATTGATTATTGTTTATTGTTTAGTTGCTGCTTTATGGAAGGGCTCCTTACAACCAGCACTTGTGCTGAAGGGCTAACCCCCCACCCCCATTTAGGTAAATATGTAAATACATTTATGAAATACAAACAAACCAAAAGGAGATTTGGAAAATTATGCCCCGTTTACACGAGAGCGGGTCCAAATGGATCCGTACCCAAACTGTAACGGATAGGCCTTGCGTTTACACGGGATTCGACGGATCCGAACCCATTGGATCTGCTATCCGTACCCAAACGGGATCACTTTCGAAAGTGATCCCGTTTGGATCCGATCCCAAAAAGGTCTCGTGTAAACGGGTGGGATCGGATCCAAACTGGTACGGATAGGAATTGACACGATTAAACTGAAAATCCTTTGTTGACATTTCAAAGAGGGGAATCAGAGACGATACAGAGTCTATTAGAGTGAAAACTTTTAAAGGACCTGATTAAAATAAGAGAAAAGTTCATAAAATCCAAATGGATCCAATCCCGTGTAAACGCCCCTCTAAAAATGGACCAGATCTAAATGGATCCGATCCCATCTGGATCCGATCCCGTGTAAACGGGGTCTTAAACGGGATCACTTTCGAAAGTGATCCCGTTTGGGTACGGATAGCAGATCCAAATGGGTTCGGATCCGTCGAGTCTCATGTAAACGCAAGGCCTATCCATTACAGTTTGGGTACGAATCCATTTGGATCCGATCTCGTGTAAACGGGGCCTTAGATATAAGACTGTAGTTCTCCTTGTGAAAAACTTCGAAAAGACGCACGTCACGAAAACCACAAAAGTTCATTTCATCTGTTTGGAAACCTCGCACATGATGTCTCAAAAGCTAGTCTGGCAGTATTGATCATGGAAATTTTGCAAATCAAAGATAAATTATTTCTGCAAAGCAAAGGGCCTTCTATTCACCACGCAAGCAAATGAATTGATACTTTAATTTTTAGAAAGCTTTCAATGTTTATCTATCAAAATGGTGTGAGGGTAATTTTCTAACACCTTATATACGAATGACAAGGAATCATATTCACCAAAGTTCTTCCATGTTATTCTGCATAGGTGTGCCACTCAAACCAATCCTGCAGCGACAGTTGATCTTTTTGGCAGCTTTAGTAACTAATGAGCTCGTTTCTTTCACTTTGTGAGCTTCATCCATCACGATGCATAACCAGTTCACTTCATTGATGATGTCCTAAAAATTTTTGTAAAAATATTTTGCCAAGATCTTTCTCGAGTATCGTTGCGTTACTAACTGTCAATGAGTTTCGGAAAATGCATACTTTTGTCAACAGGTAACTACGTGAAACTACTACAGTAGTGTCCTGCATATATGAAACACAAATTTAAGAAACACAGACCCTGATTTTCAAAACAATTCCCTATTTTACATTGGTATACCCCTTGTACAGGTCTGAAAAAAGTTCGTTTCATATTTAGCAACTATGTGTCATTTTTTTCATTTAGACAAAGCAAATAGCCCCTTCCTCGAATAACTGTAGAATTGCTTAGAAATGAAAATTTACAAATACAAATCAAAATTATAGGTTTTGTGTCACGCATAGGGATCGTGTCTGAGTAGTTGGTTGATAGTACATGATTTTACTACTAAGAAACTCTCCCTGATTTGAAGTTTATCTCATTTAATAAGAAGCGCGTCAGAACTGCCATTAAAAAAGAAGTTTCTATATGCGGAACTCTACTCTACCTACACACTTAGCTGAAAGAAAAATCGATTATCCGGAGAAAGATGACAAAAAGTACCATTTTTGAATAGTAGACCAAGAAAATACTTCACAGTAGGAAGGCTGAAGATTTGTTTACTGGTCCAGATCTCAAGTCTGTCGTTATTTAGAGTACTCTAATTAGACAGCACTTCGTTCACGCTACTACTGATTAATTTAGAAGTCACGAAATTGCTGAAGCCACACATTTGCTCCATGTTCTATTAGGTTTTAAACATTTATCTGTGATTAAATCGTTTTTCAAATATTTTGTAATTCAGCTGATAGGACATCGTGCCTAAGTATTTATGATGTGATACGATATGATATATGATCTCAATTCCCACTGATACGAAAACTTTGCAAACCTCTAAAATAACTTTCTTGACTTAATAAGCAATAAACTTACGATGTGATTTCTGAAAGTCTCGTAAGTTGTAAGAACCACTTCTAGTTTCCCCCGCTTTGCTTTTTCGATAGTCTCCGTCTTTGAAGCACCATGAAATTTTGCAACTTTGAAATACCCCCAAGTATTCAACTCATCTTCCCAGTTGTAAAGTACTGAAGACGGTGAAACGATCAGAAATGAGCCAACCTGCTTTCTTTTGTCGTCTTTTGACTAAAAAAAGAATAAAAAAAGTCACTTAATACTGAGTGACAAATCACTCCAAAAACAGCGTATGAAATCTTGCGAAAAACGTTTTTAAGGTTTTAAGGTCTCTAAGATTTTTAGATAATTAAGATTTTCAAATTTTTTCGAGATATTCACAGATTTTCGAGATTTTTGCAAGAAAAGTGAGGATTTGAAAGAGTTTTGAGATTTTCAAAGAATCTTCAAAAGATCTATTTGGTAATAGACCACTTTCATAATGACGTCTATTCTTTTGAAATACTTCCATGAACATCACTTGCCACGATATCATGTGGATTAAAATCTCAAAAGCGTGCATTGCTCTTAGCAACGCATGGAATAGTTTTGTACGTGTCTTTGCAACGTGATGATATGATGTAGATTTCTTGCTGTACAGGGAATCACATCTCTTACCTCGCATTGAAATAAATTGTGAAACTGGTCTATTGGTACCATTTGTTCGGGGAGATTTCTGGAATGTTTCTTTATTTTCAACGCTTTTTAGGCTTTTTGGGATTGCAAGATTTTGCGAATATCTTTGAGATTTTCAAGAGTTTTCAAGATGTTTGGGATATTTAAGATTTTTAAGAGTTCTTCAGAAATATGCCAGAGAGCTTTATACTTTATAGAACGGAATTTTGCAAAATTGACTTACACAACTGACAACCTCAGCAAAAGTAGCTCCTAGGAGCTTCAAAGCAAAATTCTTTAGTTTTGGGATTTTACCAGCTTTTTTCAGACGTTCTTTCACTAAAATGTTGATGTGTATGGCTCGCAATTCTACTGCTTCACCTTGCAAGGCTTCAATATCTAGAATAATCTTCTGTCTCTCAAAATTCATATCATTTACATCTTTCTTTTCTTTCATCTTTTCAAGAGTGCCGTCAACAGACATGACCTTCATTTTCCCCTCTCAGCAATTTTCTCTCCAGGAGTGCCCGAAACTAGTGGTCATCCCTCGCAAATGTTTGGGAAGCAAAGATCTTTTGTTTAAGTACAATGACATAAACAAAGCATTTCAACTGGAACAATGGCTGAATCCCCCGAAATATTTTGGAAAATGGCTGCAATTGCTCTTCCATTACCTATATAACAAAACTCTATGCAATTCCTATAGTTAGCTCCTTCCTGGAGAAAACAATACCTTTTGTTTCTTGAAATACGATGGCATAATATCCTCTCTGTTTCCGGTTTTTCCAAGAATGGCAGATAAAAATGCAATCACCTGAAACAAAATATAAAGCTAATTATTACATCTTTATTCATCATATTGATATAGAGCCCCATCGCCCCTTTACGATCACAGGCTGCTGTGAGCGCTTTTTGTGTACAATCGCACGATGTTTGTTTACAAGAGGACTGGGGCTTTTAATTAAAAAGGTGCGCGAAAAAATACTTTGCTGATACCATGAGCTTTATGTTCATACGTGGTTTACTTTTTTCTGATGTGTGAATCCAACGATATGAGAGATTGAAAAAGGCCTACCTGTGATGGAATCGTAAGTAGTCGCCATTTTTCCCTTCGTGTTTCCTTGTCGCAATTATATTTTCCCTTGTTCCTCTACTGCTGTTCATCAGAACCGCAGTAAAAACATTTCAACTTTTACTCCAACTCTCTAAACGGATATTTACAAAAAAATTTCGAACATAATATCTCCGGCTTCCCAGCCGGGGGTACATTTCTAACTGCAGTCAGATAGGCTACATATCGCCCTTTTCCGATCACGAGGTTTGGCTTCGAATCATAAGCGTACGTGGCAGGGGGGGGGGCGGTAGTCCCCCCAACTTTGGAAAGATTTTCGAAAGTCAGCCCCACTCGAGCAAAACTTATCCCCTAGTCGGGCAAAAATGTTAGTAAACGATGGGCTTTGTGTCGGGCAGCCCCCTAGATCTTTTCTTCCCATACGCTTATGCTTCGAATCCTGTGAATGGTTGCTAGGGAATGGATTCTCTCTCAATGAAGAGATGGGGTGGAAGGTGAAATAAACAAAGAAACCTCATCAGGGGGTTCCGTTGATTTTGGATGTGCGTGAGGTAGGGTCTGAATTAATTCCAGGGGGCGTCGAAGAATGGGAGGGGGGCAAAGAGAATTGACGTTTTCATGGGCAAAAGAGAGCAGCCGAAAAATAATTTGCTGCTTTTCAAATCCAGCTTAGATATTCAAAGACCCCAAATATACATTTGATAGAAATTTCAGATCCAACGTATGAAATATCTCCGTACTTCCTAGAACAATAAAAAATTTTGCGGTGCTGCTATGCTAGAGTTTTGCCAGTTATCTTGTAAAAGCCTGTAATTTTCAATAGTAGATTCGACTATGGTGCTATTGAACGAATAAAGCGGCAAAATGTCACTTATCAAATGATAACATGAACTAAACATCTCCTGCTATCTGTATGGCACCCATTTCATCTGGAAACTGCGCTTTCTTGAGCCCTCGGCGGTGGTGCTGCTCGAAATTCATGCGTAAACTTGCGTGATCGGAAAAGGGCGATGAAATGAATATATCGCGATCTTACCGCTGTGTCTTTCGACGACGATTTTACGGAAGAGGGTGGCTGAAGTTATAATAAATGGTTTTCATATTTTAAACTATTAAATTAGGAATAATTCAACAGCAAGAACTTTTCCCCTAAAATTTTTCTAAGCCAATTAATACAAGGTTTCTTTTTCAGTGATCGGAAAAGGGCGATGGGGCTCTAATAACTGTACTTTGAATTTTACATTCGTAACAACTTTTTGGTTGCATTCATGGGCATGTAAACAAGGGCAGATTTTGCAATGCAATAGCATCAGTTGCTTTGGTTCAGACCTCAATTCAAAGCGATTAGCGAATGCAGACAAAAGAAATTCTTTCAGCGAGTAATGCAAAACAAACATAGCCACAAAATTGCCCTGAAACCAGTACGGAAGACTCTCGCTCGGTGCGGCCGAAGAGAGGTTTTTAAAGAGACGTTAGGTGCTTCTTATAACAAAAGAAGAAGGGTAAATCTAAAGTTATATCTCGCGGATTCTGTTTATTTGATTCAGGAGCTGAGGAATAACTGTTTACATTTGAGCAATAAATATGCAAGAATTGTAATGCTTTCTGCCCGGCTTCTGAATCACATAAACAAATCCGCTGGACAGAACTTAAGATTTACCCTTCTCCTTTCGTCTAAAGCACATAATTTCTCTTAGAAACCTCCCTTCGCCCGCACCAAGTGAGAGTTTGCCGTATTGGCTTCGGGGCAACTTTGCGGCTATGTTTGTTTTGAATTTCTGGTTGAAAGAATTCTTTTGTCTGCCTTCGCTAATCGCTTTGAATTGAAGTGTTAACCAAAGCAACTGATGCCATTGTATTACAAAATCTGCCCTTGTCGGGCACGTACCAGTGGCAGTTCTTGTAAAAATGCAAAATACAAAAATTTGTGCTCAGTGATAAAATTCTGATAAAATAAACTAACATTTTGTGAAATTTCAATTTACCTGCACAGTTTTGCCAAGGCCCATGTCATCGCCAAGGATGCAACCCTCGTTCTGTTGAAAACGTTTGTACATGAATGAGACCCCTTCCCTTTGATAATCGCGTAAGTATTGATTCATTGTTGCAGGAATCTAAAACAAAGGCTAAAATATTTAAACAATAGCCTCAAAACAATAAAGAAAGACAAAGGCGAATTTTGCAAAGCAAAGGATTCAGCTTTGTATCATTACAAAACGATTTGCCTTCCTGAAGAGTAGATTTCACAACTTCAGCGCAGCCGACCATGTCCTCCTGCTGTCTCGTTTTCCATTTATCCTGTTCATTGATTGAGTGCAGCCAGAGATGTGAAGAACTATTCCTTAGACGGCAAATCACTTTGTGTTTCGGAAACCTCAATCTTTTGCTTCACAAAATTTGCCTTTGCTATAAAGGAAACACAAATACATGTCTTCGTCATTGAAATTTTTACGTCGTTGTCTTGATGATTGCACACTATTGTGATTTTGAATATGTTTACATCTTATTTGAATATAAGCAGCTCGAAGAAACGGCAAGTCAAAAAAGGGCTAATGATGATGCTAACGGGCGGCTGATCAGCCATTTCATCAAACAGCCTCAGTTGTGCTCAGCGATCAGGCTCTTCGTTTTTATTGTTCTTTCTGATGTAATATTTCTTTTGAGTTTAATTCCTTAGTTTATTGTAAGTAGTGTTACTCATTGTGGGAACTCGCTGACTTCGTGTCAATTCCTGCAATGAGTGGCACAGTAGTTGTATATATTTGTTGTATGTAGTAATGTTTTATGTGATGTAAAAAAAATGATGCTATGCTCTGTTGATGTTTATGTTGACTGCTAACGTTTTTCGCAGCACAGGAGTCTACTGCCATGTTAATCTTTGCTATACTTCATTTTGTGACGCTCTGTCCATGTATAAAAGCATTTTTGTGTTAATATTTAAATGCGTTGTTTGCTATTTTTTGCATGAATATGAAGTGCACATGCGCTGCAATGTACCACTATAATGCTGATGAAATAAGTACGTTCGTTGGTCATTTACGAGGTAACGTTATTCAAGGACACATTTTCAGCTGAAAAATAGTGAACAAATCAAAGACACCCACCTGTGCAAATCGGATGTCATCTTGCTTTGATAAAACAAATGGTACTTTTTCGCCAACTGGGTCAACTTCTAATCGCGGTTTCTCTAAGTCACTGTCAGCAAAACCTTCAAATAAATATTCCAATTTCAGACATTTTATGAAAAAAGAACGAGTAATATTTCTTTCTCGATCTTAGTTCATTTTTTCAGCTTCAAGAGATATCAAGCACTTCTCAACCAGTCACGAGCTGTAGGAAACTCTTAATTTAGAAGGAAGATTTACGTATTTATTGATCGAGTTATTCCTGTCCTAATTTATCATTTCGTGCACGATATATCAACTTGTTTTCCTTCTGTTTGTACTTCAGAAGTTCACTACGTGAGAATTGTTCCATTCTCTTTCAACTGTCCATGTGCGCCTGCCACAAAAAAATGTGGGAACAACAACTTCATTTTCCCATTTCTTTTACTGTTTTCCCATACTTCTACAAGTGGCATGAAAAAAGTAGACACAGTTTCAGGATGTACAAAATCTCTTCTTTATGCATGAGGAATCTTGTTGAGATTTTTTGGCAAAAAAATTTGCGACTATTTCTCTTTAAGCTGATTTCTTCTTTCACTCTGCTATGCTGATTAGCAAATAAATCAAACAATAACGTGTTAGGTTGGGCAGTACAGAAATATCAATCTCTCTTGAACATCATAATTACCTCGCAAGATTGATCAATGCAATCGGTATTAGCCCTGGGAGTTTTCTATATTGCTGTCCCAGAGAGATAGTACTGTAAAGTTCAAATCATACACATACCAACAGCAATGGATTCTTTTTCTTCAAACTTTTTTGCAACAGAGCAAACTTTCTTTACATCATTAACATTAGCATTTGCATGATTCTCTACTTCTTTATTTGATTCTATTATCTTTTTAATCTTGTTTTCCTTATCTTTGAAATCCAGTTTCTTGCTACTCTTCTTTCTTGCAACCTTTGCATGGAAAGTTTGCTCATCATCTGAGCTGTCGTACTTTTTTCTTGAAGATAACAAAATAAAATATTGTCTGAGATTTTCCAATATTCCTTCCTGTCCCAAGGTTATTTGATGTTACTCTTCTGTGACAATAATGGCAGGAGTTAAAATATTCTAACATAAATGCTGCAATTGATGCTGAATTGTAAGAAATAGCACAAAAGGCAAGAGGGTTCAATTTGGTTTATTTAACTCTAAAATTCCAATTCAAGAAAATGCAATTTAAATTTATGTATATCTAAGATATGAAGTAATGACATTGTCTGAACAAAAGTCAAAAGAAAAGAATGAGCCATTTAACTTCCTATTGTTGTCACTGATAAAGAACATAAAATACATTTACATCACATTTAGACTGGCCTTTTCCCCCTTGACGGGACACTCCTGCATCCACTGATTTACTTTAAGGGGCAATAACATGCAACACAAATGGCCTTTTAATAGTTACCTCATATATTCATCTTTCTCCTTGGTTATACTTTTTGACAATTCCGCTTCATTCGCAGAGAGGAATCTTCTTCCATCGGTTTTATCAATCTCCTCATTCTTTTCAGCCTCAGTCCTTTGTCTGATACATAAAGATGTCACCTGCACCACCTCGTTTTCATCATCTGGATAACTAGAAAAAATGTACAATACTTTACAGTAATCTAACAAATTAAAAAGTGGCACAAATTTCAGGTCTTGCCATCAATCTGAGGCAAACTGCCTTAATTGATTTTGTGTATTTTTTCAACAATGATAATAATAGGGTAAGGAGGATGATGGCTAAATGACTTAGACTGACGACGTGATTCCTTGTATTCGTTCAAGATTTATAATCTGATGTTTTAATTTCACTCATACAAAGGACTCACGACCAAACAGATTCTAAACAGGGACTAAAATGTTACCAAAAATCAGAAGAAACTTAGAACATCTTCCATCCTACGAACGTTGAAAGAATATTCGAACGTCCCTTCGAATGTCACTTCGAACGTCACTTCGCTTCGAGAAGTCAAACTTTGAACTAATAACCAATCAAACGCTACAAATAGGCACGTGGTTTGACCATATTAAGAAAGTAGTGATCTGATTGGTCGCGCCGTGAACACGGCGGACTTGGCCTAATTAGTCCCTGTATTGAAGCGTAAGGACATAAGTCCCTTAACTGAAGCGATAACAACAACAACAATGAGCGTAAGTAGAGGGACTTATGCAATGTAGTCTATAAATGATTATGGAATCCTCTTGAGGCAGTGTCCTGAAACAAACAATCAAGTCTCAGACAAGGTTTTTTCAAACTGTGTCAGTCTATGCCTTCTGGTAGATCAATTAAACAATCCACATTACAACCAAAACTACTGCAGTGGAGATCAGCCTTAACAAATCTAAATCAAAGATTTTTATCAGTGGAAATTATAGCATTATTGGATGTTAGAGTTAGTTGACAGAGATGAATTGCTAACTCAGGGGCTGCATATGTAGGTCTGAAGATTCCTTATTGTATTTGATGATATTGACATGGTGAAGGTGAAGCGCCAAGCACTGGGATCACAGAAATGGAGCAGACCAAATTGAGTCCATGACCCATTGTCATGACGCTCAAGTGGTGGGGTCCTATCATGTATTGAACCCACTCCACT
Organism: Aurelia sp. 3 sensu Dawson et al. (2005); assembly: GCA_964020215.1. Taxonomy (NCBI): domain Eukaryota; kingdom Metazoa; phylum Cnidaria; class Scyphozoa; order Semaeostomeae; family Ulmaridae; genus Aurelia; species Aurelia sp. 3 sensu Dawson et al. (2005). Next base: position 13,887,031 of record OZ026586.1, read on the forward strand.
TGATTGTTCTGGCTGCAAAGTCAGATGATACACCACAGCGCTACAACACCTTTAACACATGCGTGTGGATCTTAATTAAGTAGAGGAGCAATAGCATACATGCATAGTCGTTTCTTTGCCCTATTAATAGATTACTTTTACTGAGTTCCATGAATTAACTTTGATACTGCTTAAAATTTGTTCATATATTGTTTCATTTTGAGTTATCCATTATTTGCAGGATTGGCTAATGACATCATTTTGATTTGTGCAAGTTTGACTTTATTCCTAAAAACAATTCATATAATCAAAAAACTTTTTTCAGTTCTGTCATGAAACAAAATATACTAAATTTATCCAGCTTAGCTGAAATGCTTCTTACACTGTAACCCTTAAGAAGAAAGATGCAGCTGTAATTCCATACCAGATTGGAAAGTTTGCCTTGCGCGGCCGATTTCTCGGCCGCGCACTTTAAATTTCAGCCGCAGTTCCAGCCGCGAAATTTTCGTAAAACAACAAAAGGAAACAATAGAACTATTGTTTAGTGACACAAATACAGCCGCGCAAGCAATTTGGACGCAGGAGAGATCCCCCGCGCATTCTGCAAACTTTCCAATCTGGATTCCATACCTTATCCTCATAATTTGTGGACAAATTGACAGTATCTGGGACTTCACAAATCACCAGATAACTTTACAACAAAATAAGACGTCAAAGAAATTGAAACAGGATTTCTTATCATTCAACTGCATGGTTCATTTGAATAATATGAAAATGTTTGCTTGAGGTTGCCTTTAAATGTTGGAAACAAGGATTGAATTGAAGGAAAGAGTTTTGCAAGCCACTTTTGCAATTATAACCGGCATGACAATTGTGGTTGTTGTTGCTAGTTTCATAGCAATCAATTTTCAAAGTTTGAGCAGTGTTTCATGTACTCAGTAAATACACCAAATTGAGTCTAAATTCAGGACAACTTACTCAAGGAAGCCAACCTCTGCTGTCATGGGATTTGAATCTCTGTAGATTTTAGCAATTCTAGCAGCATAGTAATCATCATCAAATGGAGCCATGCAGAGATCACCAACAGACCAAACTAAAATAGAAAAACATCATTCTGATATCTTTCTTGACTTCTTTCAGGTTGTCAAAAGTACATGCCATTTCTGGAGGACTTCTGTTTCTTCCCTCATTGTTTCAAGAATGACTTCTTATTTCTTTTCTTAAAAATCTTTGATGAAATATGAAGATTCTCTCTTTGGCTTTTGTTGCATCAGAAAGAACCTTTGTATGTAAACAGCACATACTGTAGACACCAAAAAATGACAGAAATTTCTACATACCATGGAAAGGAGAAGCAAAACAAACAGTTTTTGAATAAATTCACACTTTTAGGAAGAATTCAGCTGTAAATACGCAACCTTTACCCCAGTGAGCAAGTGCCGATTACTGAAGCCAAATGACTTCTGATGTTTATGTCCATTAATACTCACCTTTCTTGGAATCTGGCAATGCCAATAACCTTGCTCGGTCAGCAGTCTTCTCTGCATGTTGCTCTTTGCTGATTCCATATGACCTATCATTTTGTTTAGTTGCCTTGCAGTTTGCATCACTTTCTTGCTTCTGGCTCTCCAAGAATTCTGTTGCATCAGAGTCATATGTATTACTCATCTCTCTGCTTCAGCTCTAGTTGCTTTTGATACAGTTCATGATAAAACAATTTGTGCAGGAGAAGGCTGGGCATATCTCTGCCACTACTCTGTACAAAACTAAATATATAAAGATGTGCTGCCTAAAACTTTGCAGCTTGACAAAAATTTAGACATGATATCTTCTCACAAACTATGAACGTATTGTAACAGTAACAACCCGTTCCGTTGAGGTACAATCCGGCATTATTCCCTCGCTTTACGCCTAATAATCTCTGTGTAGATACCCTAAGCCGTATAGATATGGCCTACGCAGATTTGTGGCCTAAGGACCTGGCTGCACATCACTTTGCCTGCCATTCTTTGCTGGCTGCACCGATCTCTATTATACATGATTTCAAACGAAAACCCCGACTTCATGCTCCCAGCAAGCTCTTCATTTCTTTTATCATCTCTCTCAACTGTTTTTAAAACGAGCTTGCATTATTTCGGTTGCATTATTCGATTGCTGCGACACTCCATTTTGATATCCAGAAAGAAATGAAATTGTTGCTGTTGCTGTTGGTCCTTGCAACAAGTTCAATGCAATGCCTTGAGCCAGCTGAAGAAATCATCCACGTAATTTCTTATGAAGCTCATTGATCAACTAACAATTCTAATATGCAACGCAACTGATAAGAAAGAAATCTTTCTGCATCAATTTTTCATCAAAGATCTGCTGTATTTCGCGAAAAGGAGATGTATGCTCAATTCTGCAACTCGGAAATGCTGGAGATGGGGAGCACGGGGGAGGGGGGGGGGTCAAAACAATCTCCTATTATTTCCTCTTGCTCTGCCCTCAGAATTGCAGATTTGCAGTTGTTCCCTTTGAAAAGATGCCCCCGTCCAGCGTCCCTGCTGTAACTTTTCAAGTGAAAGCCGTGCAAAGTATTGTGCATTGACTGCATTTGAAACAAACTGACTTGTGACCGTTCACAGAGAAAGTAGACTAAGATTATCACATATAAGCTTTTACAATACACTTTCTTAATTGACTACTGCTATAACTTTACATTGGCACTCAACTTCATTAAATTGTGGCATTTTATAAGTTAGTACTGACTGCTAATCAGAACACTCTTTAGATACTTTTCTGTCCCGCGTCCAGGACTAATTTAACTACATGCAAGTCAAATAACAACAAACATCCGTTAGATACTCTGAGGAGAGAAAATAGTATCATATATACTGATATACAGTAAATTTTTGAAGAATCGTTCTTCGTTCTCAAATAGTTAGTAGAATCCTTTAAGCTTAGTGATCAAGCTAGAAGTCTATTTATGCAATACAAACTGGTGAATTTTTATTGCTTCTATCTTTCAGTAGCTTGTCCTTTTATGCCTTGAACTGGATGAGCAATGTGAAGTAAGTGATAAGACTCACAAATACCTGCAAAGAAGGAAAGTGACCGTTTTGGTGATCTGAAAGGTACATTTTGGCAAAGATATCAAAGGATCACTGTCTCATTTGTAATCAGAAACTAAGGATTTAACTAAAAACCTAATTCAGGGCCTCCGACGAGACCCGAAAAGTGGAGGGGCCAAAATTTGATATGAAATTTTACCATAGCTGCCTTTCCAGGGATGGATCCAGACGAAAAGCGACTCGAGTTCTGCGAGCGCGAAGCACGAGTAAGATTCTAATGTGGGGGTCCGGGGGCTGCCGCCCCTGGAAAATTTTTTGGACAACGCTCTTTAAATCGTCAAAAATCCTCATTTTGAATTAAAGCTGGGAGAACTGTGAAGTACATTTTTGTAAGATACTCTACTAAAGAAATTGCAACGTAGTAGCATCTGATTTGGCTCCTCACTTGCTTAGATTTATGCCCACAAAACACAAAGTCTTTGCAATCTACAATGATAATCTGTTTTCTGGTGCAGTTTCTACAGCTTGAACATTCTATATTTATATTGATTTGAAATGTGTAGATTTTGATGTAACTGAAAATCGTCTATGATTGTGAACAATGATGAAGTTGGTTAGTTTCCAACATGAAATTTCACTTAATGAACAAGACAGGGGTTGAATCGAAGGGATGCAGTGTAAAGGAGCATAGGATCTTAAAGGGAATTAAAATGATTATTAACAAATTTTTTAGTTGCAAATTTTGCAAAAAAGTGAGGGGGCCATGGACCCCCTCGTCGTCGGAGGCCCTGTTATTAGAATTAAAGATCTTGTCCAATTTTGAAGTTCTATTAGGCCTGTTAGAAACTCAAGATCAATCATGAGCAACTACAACACTCTTCACGAACTGACAACTCTGCACTGCTTTTGTAGCTTCACTATGCCATGAAGAGAAATGGCCTGTTTTGTCTGTCTTAACTAGCATACCTTGCAATTATTTTCTCTTCGTTGGCCTTTGTTGTCGCCATTTTCGTGGCCATTCCAAGCAGCGAAATTTTGATCCTACCCCGGCTAAGTATGATATCTTGACGACTAGCTATCATAGAACTTCACAGGCCAGACTTATTACGCTTACCGAAATGACAATTGACTTGTACAAGGGTACAAGTTTCCAAATTGTCAAAGCAAGTGGATTAACTGTTATTTCATGGAGTAGTAAAGCCAGCTGGAATGAAGAAGAGAATTCGAATTAGTTTTGCTGTAAGTAGAGACATGCACTTTAGCTTTGTGATGCAGATTGAAAAAGGCAAATGAATGTCTCCTGAAATAAATTCATCATACATACAGCGGCAAAAAATTTCATAGCTAGTAAATAGCTCAATTGACTAAATAGGATTGCTTAAAAACATTTAGCTTCTGAGGCCACTTGCTACTAGATTTAATACGGAATCCTAGTGATCGTCATTCTACCACATCAACCGTAAGAACGACAGCTTTATCCGCCGTTTGCATCTTATTGAACTGTTATCGTGTCAACACTTCTTTCTCCTCCGCAGTGCGATGCTCAAACAGTCAATAGTGCCGCAAAAAAGAAAAGGATTGAACATATTTGGACGATTTTCTACTACCTACTTAGATTTTCCAACTGCTGGTTGCTGGCATACTATTTGAAGAATATTTTGTCTATGATCTTGTGAAGGATCAATATTGAATTTGGTCAGCAATCTGATTAGCTAAATTCAATCAATTTTGAAAATATAGCAGATTTCAGAAGCAAGTCTTAAAATCTTTTCAATAAAATTATCAGAAATTTGATTCACATAATCAAATGGGCTCAGTAAATAGTTTGCTAAGTTAAATTTGCATAAGAGAGGAAATCCTAAAAATTTCCGAAATTAACTATGTTTTGCAATGTTAGTAACAGGAACGTAGACAGCAAAGCAGTTCTTACAAGGAGAAAGACAGCTCAAAGAAAATCACGTTATTGCACTGCAGGGCGGCAGCTTTAGAGGCTCTTTAAGGTACCTTAGTTCGTGAACAAAAGTCTCCCAACCTAAACAGGCCCCCAAAGAATTTAAGTATTGATATGATGCATTTTAGATAGGTTGTTGGTCCAAAACTTTCTATCAATCAAATTGTTCAAAGAGTAACATTTTAAGCTTTGAGAAATCTGCACATTGGCTCAGAGGTTTTGGCAAATTGGGTGAGTAATGCATCTATAACCCTAACCCTAACCCTAGGTTATGAAATAAACAAATCTTTTTTGCACTTTTTCTCAAATCAGATTCACATAAAATGTTCCTCAAATTTGTATATGAGTGAGTGGCTTTTTCTGAATGTGGGAGTCATCAAGGGGGGTAGAAATCCGCTGTTCCACGCGATTTCCAGTTAAAATCCGCCGATTCGGTCATTTTTAGCCAAAGTTCCGCGTCCCGCCACTTCGCTATCAAAATGATGGCACAAATTAGTATTGTTAGAAATTTACATCCATCCAAGTGGAAAGAGGAAAAGAGTGGCAGCTGAAATTGTTGTGCAAAGCTTTGAAAATATTCTCATAGTGCTAACCAGAAAAAACAAAGATCTGACCAAAACCTCTTTTTACAAGACAACGATGAAGGATCTGCAAATACATAAAATTTCATGAAAATTCCGCATTCCGCTTATCATTTTCGAGAAAATCCGCGTCCGGTAGGGGTGGAGAATTCCGTTGTTCCGCCGAGGAATTGCTAGAATTCCGTATTCCGTGACATATTTTCTTCAATTTCCGCTGTTCCGCAAACCCTGATGACCCCATCTGAATGCATTGGGAAATTTTCATTTGAGAGAACTGAGCCCCCCTCTCTCTTTTAGACTTGCTTTGCTCCCCAGAGCATCAATTTTTAGACACCTTTATTTTCTCTTTGGCCCCCCGATCAAACATGGCTACCAAAGGCCCCAATTGTTTCCGTTACGGCACCGATAGAGGGGACTTTTCATCTAAGAAATGGCTGGAAAAGAAAAGGTAACTTTGAGGGCAAGGCAAGGAGAGGTCCTTGTCTTGCTCTCAGGGCTCTTACATCTCTGGTTAGTCACAAGAAAAATACATTTCTAAAGGCTGAAAACATCACCATGAATTGATCGTTACCTGTGCATGTGACTCGAGATCTACGTTTGTTGAATCCATGTTTGTGATGTAGTAATTGATGTGATTCCCCTGTAGACGAAAAGCCAGAAATAAATAGTGTGTTGCAATAAGGTGAGAGGTGCACAGATAACAAGCAATATTGCAAGGCATCCATTTTTCAGATTTAGCTACTAACGAAAGGATTGACACTGGAAATTGCTTGATAGGGAAATTAAGAACTTTTTCCAAAATGCACAATTTTTGAGTCAATGTGAGGGGAGCACTGTAAATTATCTATTTTTGATATTCATTAACTACAGCATTTGCAATAATGATTGCATAAAAAGAGCACTTTCGAGAAACATAGTAGGCCGGATCCCCATTAGGCGGAAAACTGTCGAGCCGCGAAAGGTAGAACGTATTCCTGCTATTCGCGGCTCGATATTTTTCTGCGGCGACAATTCGATTAGCCAATCAGATTGCCGAAAATTTTTCCGCATCGAAATTTTTCCGCCTTGTGGAGATCCGGCTTAAGAGGTGCATACATAATAATAAACATTGTAAAACGTCCTCTTTTATGATAATGGAAGGAAATATTCTAAATGCCTCGATGCATGCGTCCGACGCATGAACATAATTATTTTACATGTTAGGAAATGAAAATTAACAGAGATTTCAATAACGAAGGGTTTATTATGAGATGAGTTACTCAATGGCTGCTATAGACGAAAACTGTGCTTTTATCAATTGAAGTCCCAAGAGATACTGTGTGCTTAGATAGTATGAAGATTTACTTTTCAGGAAATAGCAAAACATTTTTTGATGAAAATTGGAAAAATCCCTCTTTATAGTATGGTGCACTGTTAAAGATAGCGCATAGCAAGGCTTACTTTTTATTTCAAGCAATGAAATCCTCAAGGCCAACATCAGCCGACTTCCCCTAGGGGGGCAAAAAGCCAAAATTTTCCGACGATAAAACCATCAACAACAACAGCAACAACACCAGTTGTGGGAACATACGTTATATTTATGCATTATACGACCGATCTAACTATACTCAATGACTAAAATTTGGCCACATCTCGCAACCCTACCTCGAAATCAACACAATTGGTCAATATCAACACAACACAATTGGTCAACACAATTGGAGGAGGGCCCCTTGAAAACCACCCAATTGGGTGAAGGGCAACCCTCCTTAATATATTGAAATGAAAATGAAAAATGAAAATGAAATATCAATAAAAAAATATGCCATAAATTCAATAATTTATGTTGGAATTTATGTTTACTAATACTAATAAATTCATGTTTTTATGCATTATTTCTCCTCAAAATCCTCCAAACTAGTCATTTAAATCACAAAAATTCCGACAAGAGAGCAAAATTTTCCGACAAATGGTCTCCTGGGGGCGCTCCGCTCCCCCGGCCCCCCATTGGCTTCGGCCCTGGAAATCCTTCAAAATTTTCATTGGAAATGTTACCTACCTTTTCAACAAGTTTTGCAGCACTCATTGACATCAGAAACAAATTACAGACAGACATGAAGGACCAGAATCCTGGAACAAACCGCTCGAAAGTGGTATTGCTGTAAAAGACCAGGTGATACATGTGGAAGCAAAACAGAATTACGTCCAGAAGATACACACAAAGAGCCATAAAGCCAATGACATCATCAGTTTGGCTGGCCAGTTTCTCAAGCTTCCGATATTCGGTCCTCACATAGTCAATCCTTTTGCTGATCTTGTTGCATTCAAGTTTCTCCAAACTGGCAGCAAATTGATCAAAGATCAGACAAAGGCTCAAACAAAGGAAGCAATAGAGGTTGACTGGCAGAAGCCAGGAAACCGTGAAGTAGAAATGACATACAAATGCAAAGATTTTCAATGGAATGCTTGGATTCTCTATTGGCTCAAAGATTGGCCCATAGAGCTTATGTGATTTCAGTGAAGGAGAGAAGAAACTTAGGCCAGTAACGATCATGTTTATGAAAAGGGTCAGAAAGAGGCCAGCAAAAATGAATTTACTGGTTCTCTGGTATCTTCGCTTTGCATCACGGTCGTAAGATGATTTGTAGCTATAAAGCTGGGCATCATAGGCAGAAATGAGAACTTGGAGACGGGAAATCTTTCTGCCATATCTACTGCAAATGTAGATACTGTAAAGAGCCTGCACAGTGCATTTTATATGCCAAACAAAATACTCAATCTCGATATACGTAGGGTTTTTGTTTTCCTTCATAATCAACAAAGGCAGAAATCGGAGAGTGAGCAATATCATAGATACTGCAATTATCATTGTGTAAACACGCTGAATCTTATGCCTGATGTCAATTGTAAGATGAAGGGGGCAACTACTGCCATATGTGAGCCCGCAGATCTTCATCAGCGTGTCCAGTGGTGACATGGCTCTGCGAACGACGAGGCTCAAAGAGCATAGACGCATGGATGCTGTGATGGCGTTGCTTTCAGAATCATTCTTTGACTGATCAATCTTCATTTCTTCTTTATCTTCTGGAGTGGAGTTCACTTTGCCTTTCATCCCGAAACTTTCCAGAATTGTCTCTTTATCTTGTTGGTTATATTTCGGTAATCTATTGATTTGTGCTCACAGCTGAAAGATCTCTCTCTTTCAATCAATGCAATATCTAATCTTTGAATGCACTTCGTTGTGTTCTTGCTATTCAAGCTACTCCTGTGAAGCTGCTTCCCTCACTCCTTTCGTTCTGGCTTCTTCAAATGTTTTTACTTTTCTATTGGTGTCAGTTCTTATCTGTAATTATGCAGATTAAAGTGAATTTGAGCTTCTCTAGCGGCTTCCAGAACTTTCTTTGCAAAGCACAATCAAAACTAACGTCTCCTTTCACTTCATCAGGTTTACGCTGAAATAGCTTTGATTCAACACCAGACACTCCTACACCAGCTTCCAGACTTGAAGATGCCTTAGAGAGAAATCTATTTTTTATAAATGGCTCCCAGTATTTCTCGGTTCACATGCCAAGAATAACTTCAAAGATTAGCAATAGCTTTGCATTAATCAAAACCAAACTGGATTCATCTGATTTAATCTCGTCTTACAATTTTTCCAGGCGTGTGTGTAGGAAAGACAAGCCAAATTGTTTAATCTCTTCAAACACTGTACCACCTTTTAAAAAATCCAATTTCCTAAACACCTGTTTGCTTCCTACGAATAATTTGAATAAATTTCTGAAAGTCAACAAGTTAATGGAAAGATGGACTTTTGTTGAGGCTTCGAGCAACATAATTACAAAATACGTAAAAAGCTAGATTAATAAGAGTACATTTTATATTTAGTTTACAAACTAATTAAGAAAATGCTCGATTGGCCCGTTCTGATTGCAAATCGTAGATTTCAATCTAAAAATGCAAGATCATAATGACTTGCATATCAGAGAATGAATCACAATAATTTTCTTTGGTCTCAAAGCCTGTCAACAACGTCCAGTAGTGAATGCTTGCACTATTATTGCGTAGGCTTTAAAACGAATCCTACGCAGAGGCAAAGATGGTGGTGGGAAGCTGGTGTCCCGATAGTTCGACATACTTCAATTAGAAGTGAAGTAAAGTACAATTCATACGATATTTTGGGAGAAAATCAAGAATTTTCTGAACCTGGAGTTCATTAAGTTCTGGCGCAGTGGTGAAATCCTCCGACTTTGCGGCCAGAGGGCAAGGCTTGATCCCAAGTAGAGCCCCATCACTGGGGTGTAATGAAAAGGGGCCACAAACTCGATTAGATTTTTTCTACTTCTGCAATCCCAGTGATTGGCAATAAAACTGCAACTTCATTTTGAATGTCACCTTGCTTAAATTTCGGCGCACCTTCATACAATACACAACTACAAAGAAGCAACTGTTGACAGTGCTCTTTGACAGGAGAATACTGGAGCACCCTCACTGGTAACCAATGTTCCTTGATTAACACCCCGAAACGTTAATGTGGAATGAATTAACATGGAATGATTAACACCCCGAAACGTTAATATGGAATGAATTAACATGGAATGATTAACACCCCGAAACGTTAATATGGAATGAATTAACATGGAATGATTAATTCCCCTAAACGTTAATGTGGAATGAATTAACATGGAATGATTAATACCCCGAAACGTTAATCAATACCCCGAAACGTTAATGTGGGTTGAACTGAAGATTACAAACAACAGTTTACAAAGTTGTAAACAAAACACAACAATCACAACAGACATTAGAGAGGCAATTGCCAAGTTACATAACATTCTTTCAGCAGTAAAGCTAGCAACTAAATGAAGTCGATGTCACCAGAATCCATGCGCACCTTGAGACGTGACGTTGATATTTCCTCTTTATCTTGAAAAATCTCCTCACCTGCGGGCTGTCTCCACCCCTGGCACATGATAATGTTTCGATTGCCATTTGGCTCATGGCTCAGCATCTTTATAAGTAAAGGACCATGACTAAGAAATAAGAATTTGGAGTTTAAATCCAAGGTCTTTGGTTCAAGTTAAAAGATCACAATATAGTATCAAGAACATGAACACTGCAACTCTTTCTTAAACTAGCACATACATGATGCTCATGCTTAGATAAGAAAGGTAGAAAGGCCTGGTATCTAACGTGAAACTTGCGTCAGTATCTACCTGTAGTCTGTAGTGATCGTATATTTGTAGCTGTCTGTAATTATATATTTAGTTTGTATAATTTGACCTAATTTGACTTATGGATGAAATTGTAAAGGTTGCGCAGGCAAACGCGAGAAACATGAATTTCTTAGACGCAGAAGAGGTTGTATTTTCAGCTTTAATCAAATACGGTGTGCATGGCAATCCTTTTTGGTTGTTAAAAATCTTTCCCAATAAATAAGGAAATGCTTGGTTCATTGTTAATCTTTAGCTGTTAGGGTTATTGATTTCGATTTTCAAGATTGTAGCTGTAGCTCCGAAGGAGATGAATCAGGATTCTCAAAATCACAAGCGACAATTGACTCAAAATTAAAGAAGGAAATACTCGAGAACTTAACTTATGTCTTAGGTTTCATTGCATAAATGTTAATGAGAGAAGTAAAAAAGTAAATTAAAACTTGATTTAGAGATTCAAGATTAAAGACGCGCACATCAACTTTCAGGAAGTTGAGGAGAAAGAATGCAAGCTCCAAACGTACAGCTCAACACTAGCATTTGAACTGCAAGATTAAAGACAAAGATTTCATAACCTCATCAACGATAGCTTTAAAAAGTTGTCCTGTTAGAAGGAAACGCAACTGGTTCAATACAGCTGGTCTGATTATCATACAGAGGTAGGTGATTCTTCGACAAAGTGCTTCCAAAACTTCTTTCGTTAAACGCTGCGGGTGTTTATCTACGAGTTTAAGTTTCTACAGATTTCTATGAAGGAAGGCATCTATTAGAAGTTGGGTTCAGGAGAGAGATCATATTATGGGATTTTCTTTTTTTAGGAAATATCAAAGATCCATTGCTATTTTTAACACGGGGGGTTCTCGGCTAAATTTCGGGCAGGGGTGTGCTGCCCACGGTTTCAAAATGGCACCGTTGGCTAGACCAATTTTTCTGAAAACGATACCCTTGGCTAGACTAATTTCTACATCAAAAGTGCCATGAGTTGCCATTTTCTAGGCAAAACTTGCCAAATTTTTCCATTCTAAGGATCAAAATTTGAAAACTTTTGGTTTCTTTGCAGGAATTACCGAAGTTTGACATTTCTTTGACCAAAATTGCCAGAATGTATACCCTTGCCCAGACTAAATGGACTAAAATTGGCAAAAAGCATACCCTTGGCTAGACTAGAAGGTTTAAAAAAGCATACCCTTGCGGACGGCACATCCCCAGTTACCTTTCCTATGGAAGACCCCCCATTGCGAGGGAGGCTATGACTGTCCCTTAGCAATCGTAGAATAAAACAAGGTCATAAAACTATTTGTAATTGGTCTAAGCTAGACGCGTATTTCTTCTTTCAAAGAAACAAACCTTACTTCAAACGGTTTTCCATGATATCACGTTCTAACCTTCATAGCTAGTGGGATAAATTTTCACATCACAAACTTCACAGGTTGTCCTACGTTTTTGGTTTACTGGGTGAGCCAGAAAAAAGTTCCCACTTTTGAAAATTCATAGCACCAAGACTACTTCACAGATTTGAATCAATCAAATTCAAGTTAAAATCCAAAAGATTCAAGTAGTTTTATGATTTTTTTCGTTATCCTACCAGCACTAGAATTATCGGTAAATTCAACTTTACGAAAATTTCATGGTTGCAAAATGACGGAAAAAGGGCCTAAAACATCGATGAAATCGTAAAAACTTTATTCACACCGAACAATAGGCAATGGGCCTTTCACCTCCCCCAAGTGTTATAAGACATCGATTTGCAAACAAATACAGAAGATCTTCAATCCCATGGCAATTAATGTACGGAGGATATCTCTCACCCATGAGAAGTTGCATTTCCTTCATTATTCTGTGCGAGGAGTCATTTATGCTTTGATCGATATTTTAGGCCATTTTTCAGTCATTTTGCAACCATAAGATTTGTGTAAAGTTGAATTTACCTATATTTGTAGTGCTGGTATGACAAAATGAAAAATCAAAAAAATACTTAAAAACTTTTGGCTTTTAACTAGAATTGCAATCATTCAAATCTGTGAAATACTCTTGCTGCTATGGATTGTCAAATGTGAGAACTTTGTTCTGGCTCACCCAGTATAGTTAGCTTAAACAAAACAGAAACCTTTTCCTTCACACAGAATTAATTTTCCAGCCATCAAAACCTTACAATCAAGGAGATCTCCTCACAAACAGCATAAGCGCTCTGTCTCAATTGAAATTCGGCAGAAAAAGCAATAAATGTTATGTCTCAACCAAGATATTGCCTATTAAATAGAAAAAAAGTGGTGAAGGTGCCCTCGCTAAAGCCAGGGTCAAAAGGGACATTTCATGTTAGATAGGGAGCTGTGAATAGCCCTGTCAGCTATTCTACAAAAGAGCCTTGATCGAACAATCTTTTTATACATTTCTATATGCGCTGGGCTCGATCGAATGACGTTAGAGCTTCGATCACTATTATGCACATTCAAAATTCCACAAATTGTAGCAAAATATCGTTCGATTCTGATTCTTTTCTGAATAGCTAAAAGATATCTTGTTTTTATCTCAACCGAGATATTGCCTCTTAATTTGCGAACCGTACAGCCTTGACACTTTCCACACTCGCCTTCCTGTCCTCTCTTTCTCTCCTTCACAGCAATCTCAGCGTTGGTTTTTAATATATTCGATATAAAATTTTACAAATAGGAACAATTAATACACCAGAATTATGATTTATAGCCTCTTGTTTCCCTGTGCTCTTTGACTTGATGATGTCACTTCTGTCAACAGAGACTAATAGTATTACTCTGAAAAAGCTAGCCCTATTTAGGCCCAAACTCCACGATTCTTAGAGTGTCAATCAGATTGCGAGATTTTTGAATTACAATTGAAAGCATTCCCACGGGATTGAGATTCGAAGCCGTGATTCCATTATTATTCTATTAATGATTGCAGAAATAGGGTCAGCTCGTTCACTGTTTCATTACGAGCTCCTGTTGAGCAAGGTTTACCGCAGGAATACAAAGGACTCGAGCATAATATCATGACTCTCCCTTGGCCTAGTATGCATACAAAAGCAACTAATATTTTGTAATCAAATATATAACTACAAAAGGCCACAAATAAAGGACTTTAACTGATAAGTACTGGAACAATTTCACATTTGATGTTTGAGGAGCATAGGCCATGATGCTGATGAACAGAAACCCTAAAAACAACAATTAAACAAGAGAACAATATCTCCAACAACTGTCGCTGTCACTGCTCCCTATCCAGGGTGCCCATTGCTCAAGACACCGCGCTAACGAATTCAGCATAGGATTTTGAGGTGCAATGCAAACGATAGAGTTAAATTACTAATTACATTTCGCACTTCCCTTAGAATGGCTGCTGTCTTTAAGCATTTCAGAAGTTATTATTTTTGATAAGGAAAAGGGTTGATTTGCACGAAAAATGACTAAAATAAATTGAAAAATTCATAGAGCTCTTTGTAATTACATTCGCCACGTGCTTAGGACATTTAGCTTGATTTTGTAATTTGAAGGAGTATAATAAACAAAATGCTAAAGAAAAGAAATGCTTTTGCGTGCTCTTAATTGCCTCTCTCTTTGCATTATTTATCGCCTTTAATTTCTTGTTGAAACTTATGCAAGCGATCACGTCAGTCAGTTGACAGCAGCTCTGATCTACACTGGGGCGTTTCACTTGCATTCTCGCTTTGGGTGAGGAATACGTGTGATTGATATCTCAGTGTCGTAAAGGTAAGAACCATATGGAGTGAGTCAATTCAAATGTGATCAGTGTCAGGTAAGGATGTGACCAATGTCAGGCAAATAATTTATCAAATACGTTAGAAGCCAAAATTTTCGGACGTTAGTATATTCGGACATTTCATGCGTTGGTAAATTTTAATGTCTGAAATTCTTTTAGTCCGAAATATTTAGTGTCCGATTTTTCGCCACACAAGACAACTCGCAATAAAACATTTCCACTGTTTGAAAACGTAATGCCTTGTTCACGAAACGTTTTGCATTGAAATAAAATGTGGTGAGTGTTGATTAGTAAAAATATAATTTTTCTCAAACGTAAAAAAATCATATTTCTACTAATCATTACTCACCACTCACCACATATCCATCTTAGCAATCATTCTCATCAACTTTAACAATACTCGTTTGTGGAAATTCCGAACGCGAGCCCCTTGTGAAGCACGATCCATAAATTTTTGGGATTTTTAGGATGAGAAATACGCAAAAATAAATTTAAAGTATACGTAAATGAAATATAATTTGGTCCTTGATCTTTTTTCTACTGATAACAGATTAAAATCAACCTAACCTAAATACATTAATACTGTACCACTCTTGGTGTAGGAAGACACAAGCTCATCAGGCCTACACCAAGAAAAGCAATTACAATTTTACTAATACATCTTCAAAACTAGAAAAACAAACAGCAATAGACCTTTTAGCTATTCTACAAAAGAGTCTGGATCGAGCGATATTTTTATACAATTTTATACACGAAGTTTGATCAAGTGGCGTTAGGGCTTCCATCGCTATTGTGCACATTCGAAAATTTTTCAAAATGTAAACAAACGTCGTTCGATTGAGGTTTTTTTCAGAATAGTTAAAAGGTCTATTCAAGAAACAATACGAAGAAAAACAAACAAGAAAACATCACACAAATAGTTAAAGAAAGGAAAGGACTGGCAATTCCACACCAGACCCAAACCATGCTGTGTGTCAAAACCCTTTTATATCGTAGGCTTCTATCAGTTTTGTACCATCACGTCTTGATCTATTTGCAATACAAGAAATTTGGAGATCAGCTGTGTATTCAAATTTTGGTGATTTGACTTTTGGTAGCTCTTTAAAATCAATAGTTATTGACAAAAGTAGATCAGAAATACCAGTCTTTTAAAGATGTTACATCGTCACTTTAACCCCCGGTGGGTGCAACGTTAATAAAAATATGACATCACGCTCATCCATGATTTCGCTGAGAAAGGGGTATGTTTGAAGCAAAATCGTAGGACCTAGAATCTCAAAATAAGGGATAAGTTTCTTCGGACAATGTCCAACAGCACGCTTAAATGATGATGAATCCGACATCCTAGAACACAATGAATTTTACCTTTCTCTTAGGATCAGTATTTCTACTGTGCAAGTCTCTTCAGAGTTCAGTGATACTCCTTTAAAACGGGGTTACCTTCGAAACTCCTTGATAAGGGTCTTTTCGCCAATTAAAAAAGTCAGAGAAAAGGATATTGCATGAAAAGGTATGGGCGAGTGTGGTGTACCTTCTACTACTGAATTGCACCCACCGGGCTGTAACCTTAAATGGTCTGTTTCATCCAGCATGCCTTGCACTTCCCGTCTCTTGGTTTCATGAAAATGTCGACACAACAAAGGCCAACCAATAGACGACACGAGCAAGGAATGCTGGATGAAAACAAACCGGTTAATCATCGTCGAATAACCGCAGTTTCAACGAAATTTTCGATTGATCCTACTTGAATAACTTAGAGTGAAATAATCGCCATCCTTTTCCAGTGAACATTTTGTGAAAACTCAGCGTAGAGACGGAGTTAAATTGACCTGGTGAAATCTGCTATTTTCAAAATGAATGACCTCTGTTCCTTATTAAGATACCGTGCTCCCCCGTACAAAGGTAGTAGTTGGTTTCCAAATCTCCTAAATCAAGGATTGGACAAGAAGGGAAAGTCCAAGAAATGAATAAATTACCATCTTTTTGAAATGACTTTTCGAAGATTAAAACTTCAGCCACTCCTCAACTCCTGAATCAAATGAACAAAATCCGCGAGACAGAACTTTATACCCAATTCACACTGCAGGTTAAACCAGATTAAACTAAACCAGGTTATCGAATGGAGCCTTCTAATTGGTTAATCCAGCAAATCCAATGCATTTGATTGGTTGAAATTTAACCTGGTTTAGGTAAAGCTGGTTTAACTGTGTCAAGGTGAATTCAGTATTAGACTTTTCTCTCGTTACCAGCACGTACTTTCTCTTCAAAGCCACCTTCGCCTGCACCAAACGAGAGTTCACCGTACTGGTTTCAGGGCAACTTTGCGGCTTCGTTTGTTTTGAATTTCTGCTTGAGAGAATTTCTTTTGTCTGCATTCGCTAATCACTTTGGATTGAGGTGTGAACCAAAGCGAATAATGCTATTGTATTACAAAATCTGCCCTTGTTGTCGCCTGGTAAGTCTCATTTATTTCATTTCAGGTATTTGGTAGCCTGGTATTTGATGGAATATAGAATTAAACCAGCAACAATGCAGCCCGTTGATGTGATAGAAGAAGGAGATAATGAAGCTGTCGTCAATGTTAACAAGCATGCGATACGACCAGTCATGTTATTGTTGAAGATTTTCGCCTTGAACCCTTGTGGAACACAAGGGCAACAAAAGAGAATGAATGTCAAAAGCCTATTTTCTGCGATTTACAGCATTCTCGTGATTCTAGCCATGATTGCTAATGTGATACGCATGTTTCCAGCACTGCTGAGAAGCAAAGATTACACTTTCTACTTACGTCTTTGTTTGTTAGTGTGGTACACGCGCTGTCTTTTAATGGCAGTTCACATAACAATTTTAAATTGGAAGTCTAAAGGCAAAACAAGCAAGCTTGGAAGTCTTATAAAGGATCTTGATGAAAACCTTGATTTATCATCAACCAAAAATAATATGAAAGCTGTGAAAAGTTACAAAAAGCGATGCAAGATATTTTTCGTCTCGATTTGTGTGGTCATTGCTACGAGCTGCATAACGATCCCATTGGCATTTTTTGTCAAAGAATTAGGTGCACACAAAGTTCTTATACCCATTACCGTATACCCATTTCGAGCAAATAACTTATGGAAAATCGCCTACTGTGTTGTCAATGTTCACTCGAATATTGCCTGGATGGCTCCAATACTGCTTTACAATATTGCATGCAACAGCATCGTACTACAACTCAGCATTGTGCAATCAAAAGTCGCTCTGATGAGTGACAATTTGTCTGTCGGACGTTACGTCGACTGCATTCGTCCGATGTATTTGCAGCTGACTGATTTGATAGAAAAAGCGGACGAGATGTTTGGTTTAATGGCCTTGTGTGTCTATCTGTTTGATATTGTGTTGTTTTCATTAAACCTGTATGTTTCGTTGTTTGTCGCAAAGAGTGTGCTGGAACACTGTATCATTTGGTTTTGGATAATAATGGCACTTTTTAACCTATTGATCATGTCTTTCGACGCTTCTCGGGTCGTGGAAAGGGTAGGTGAGCTAAAGCCTCTCTCATTCTTTGGAAAGGATCCTTTTTTTCTACTCTTAATAGATTAGAATTAAACCTACCTAAATACATCAAATAATGTGCTGCTCTTGCTGTAAGAAGACACAAGGTCATGTAGCCTACACCAAGAACGGCATTTACAATTTTTTACAGATATTACTTCAAAACTAGGAAAATAACAGCAAAACAAGGAACAATACGATGCAAAATAAAAAAGAAACATCACACAAGTAGATAAAAGAAAAGAAAGGGACCGGCAATTCCACATCAAACCCAAACCATGCTATGGGTCAAACCCTTTGTATCGTATTTGATATCTACCCATTGTAAAGGATCCTTGTAGAGCTTTTGTTACCCAGGATCCTTTGCGGACACTCTACAATATCAAGCTGTCTGAAATCAAATTCGGCCTAAATAAAAACTAGGGATCCACAATCTTGTCTCCAGAGTGACTTCGTTGCTCTGCCTCTACTCTGGGATACAAGAGGCCGTTCTGCAATCTGTTTGGCAGTTTGCCATTTTGCCACCATGGGTACCAGAGTACCATTTTGCGCGGTAACTACGTTTTGCATGAGGTAGACGGCCACGGCATTTCAAACTTCGACGTAAAACTATATTCCTATTTCGACCACCATTTGCAATATATTTCCGAAATTCGACGAATAACGAGCTATTTCATTTTCGAAGCTGCGTTAAAGTTCCTTATTTTTCAACTTTGACCCATTTTCGCCCCAAACAAACCGTGCTTATTTTCACATTAAACACACTTGCTAACCCCAGATTATTGTTCGAATAGCTTTAAAAGGGTTGAAATGAGGTCCTCAAAGTATTGGTTTTTAGTATCTCGATAAGAGCGCTAGAGCAACGGGCATTTTCTGTCACTTGCCGTTGCCTAGCAAGCAGTGAAATCCATAATGGCTGCAAATCTGCCCATTTTTTGGGCAGATTTGATCGAAGATTACTAGTGTACCAGGGTGCTCATTCGGCTTCGTGATCCGCGTGTGAAGTAAGAAGACCCTGGGAACGAGGTTGAGAGATCCCCAGTGCAGTAAATGAATTGACAGAACAGCTCAACCAAAATGAGACTTTTCTTTCTGCTCAACTACTGCACTGCTGTCTGGATCCACGGTTTTCACTGCCGTCAAACTTGATTCTTAGACGGTCTGAAATTTCAGCAGGCCCGAAAAGCACCTTGGGTGACAATAGCTCTATAAAAGGAAAGGACACGCCTATATCGTTTGAATACTATGAACAGGCCAAAGAAAACGCCTAAGTATCCATTGGTTCCTTTTCTACACAATGGACAGCACATGTCAAAATTATCAAATACAATAGGGCATTGTTTTCACTTGGCCCGGGACAGCTTTTAGCCATTTTGCCTTAAGTCTCGTTCGCTATCTTATTCGAGTCTACTCGGTCACGCGAAAGTAGAGCGAGCGAAGCGAGCCCTTTTCACTCGCTTTGCTCACTCCACTTTCGCAGAATGAGATAACAAAGAGACTTGGAGCGAGTCTAAGTATAACTTGTTGCTGTTCTTACTGCAGTTTTGTTTCTCCCTGTATCATTGTGTCCACGTTTTGATCCATTTGGGACGGTAAAATTATTAGCTCTATTTCAATTGCCTTTCTACTCACCATCATATACTCACTCTGCACTTTGCCATTGTTTTTGAAAGATGAATTTCTGTCCACACAGGGTAAAGAAGCCATCGATGTATTACAAAAGTTGCAGACAAGTGACGCCAGCGCATCTTCTAATGCAGAGGTACAAGATTTCATCTTCATTTTCGGCTCCAATTTCCATTTGCATCGGATACGTTTCAAGCTGTACTTTTTGTTTCCTCGTGTTTAGTAGGAAACCAACTTGTCCAACTGGCTAAAATAAAGTCACAAACTCTGAGGCCCCGTTTTTACACGATACCGTTTTCTTTTCACATCGGATTGGGGTTTTGCTTACACGACAGCGTTTCGCCTTGCGCTGTACGCTTTTAGCGTCTACTGCGCATTTTACGCAAAGCCCTTTACTTAATGCGAGGCCTGTGGAATTGATGATTGCTTTCTTTGTTTACTTTACTGTCACAGCTTGACTAATCAGTGACAAGAAATTCCTTTGTTTGCAACCGCTGATTACTTTATGCTGACGAGAGTCTTGTCTTTCTACTAGTGTGATTTTTGTGAACTAAATTGCAGAGTCCAAAGAATTTCCCATTGAAGATAAAAACATATCTTCACCTTCCTCATGTTTGAATGGAAACTGGGTTTGTATTTGGGCGTAGCTTAAGCTATTCCCCTCTTGTCAAAAACTTGCTCCTAATCAATGACTGTGTTACAGTTATGTGATCCAAAATATTGCAAGTTGCGGTGCAGGAACAATATCAAATAATTCCATACATTTTACTGAATACAGGAAGAAGTGCTAAAATCTACTTGAGAATTCCTGTCGTCTTTCATGTTTTGCTTTAGTTAAACTCCGATATGTTGGCTTATAGGAAAACATCCAATATTTATCTGTCACTTTTAACTAACTTCATTTTTTTACCTATTTCAGCTCTCTCTGCTACTTTTCCATCTCTCTGGAGAACCCATTGTTATGACAATTTGGAAATTGATCCCTTTGTACAAGTCTATCATTGTATCGGTATGTACAGCAGTTTATGCCGGCACATTTTGAAAACGGTGTAAAATGTGACGGTAGCAAGATCTGAGCTTGCGTTAACACGATACCGTTTTCAAAATGTGCTGGTTAGAGTTCCACTTCAAAATCTACCGTTTTCAAAATCTGCCGGCAAAGAATGTGCCGTTTTCTTGTGCCTATTCTTCACTTTTTTCACCGTTTTCAAAATTCCCTGACATGCACTCGTGTGACTTCAGGCTTTCAGGTGACATGAAATTGATCTCTCCTCCATTTGAAAAAGTTTATAAAATTTCAAAGGGCTAAAACTCTCTGTACTGAGCAGCGATGGCGAGTTTTGGAAACAAAGGATGCATGAATTTTGAAACACACTTTGGCTCCAACAAGGGTAGATTTTGTAATACAATAGCATCAGTCGCTTTGGTTCACACCTCAATTCAAAGCGATTAGCGAATGCAGGCAAAAGAAATTCTCTCAAGCAGAAATTCAAAACAAACGAAGCCGCAAAGTTGTGAGTGTCCGAGTGGCTTATACAGTCTTCGTCTGGTGACTGAAGTTAAGCTTGGTCGAGTGAGGTCAGATTTAGGATGGGTGACCTCTGAGGACTGACCTCGCAACTCACCTCGTCGTCCTTCGGAAGGGACGTTAAACTAGGGGTCCCATGCCTGGATGCGGCATGCACAGTGGGCCTAAATTAGCTTTCAGTAGCTAGAAATCCTGACAAGCTCACTCAAAACAAATTGAAAACAAACAAACAAAACAAAGTTGCTCTGAAACCAGTACGGCGAACTCTCGTTTGGTGCGGGCGAAGGGAGGTTTTTAAGAGAAGGTATGTGCTTATAACGAAAGAAGAAGGGTAAGTCAAAAGTTCTGTCTCGCAGATTTTGTTTATTTGATTCGGAAACCGAGCAGAGGGCATTACAATTTTTGCATATTTATTGTTCTGATGTACGCAGTCACTCCTCAGCTCCTGAATCAAATAAAAAAATTCGCTAGACAGAACTTTAGATTTACCCATACTCTTCTTTTACTCTTCTTTTGCTATAAGCGCATACGTTCTCTTTAAAACGTCCCTTCGCCCGCACCAAACGAGAGTTCGCCGTACTGGTTTCAGGGCAACTTTGCGGCTTTGTTTGTTTTGAATTTCTGCTTGAGAAAACTTCTTTTGTCTGCATTCGCTAATCGCTTTGAATCGAGGTGTGAACCAAAGTGACTGATGCTATTGTATTACAAGATCTGCCCTTGTTTTTGGCTCCTCTGTTTATTGTGATTTTGCTTAGTGCACTGAAAGAGGTGTGAAATCTTGTCTTCTGAAAGGCAAATCACTTTATCTTCGTGGAAAATTAAATCGTTCGCTTTACAAAATTCGCCTTTGCCTTACTGAGCTCAGAACTGAAGCATAAAGTATGTTTTCCGGTGTGTCTAATGGTATTAATATCTCCCAGAACTATTGAATAGAGCATTTCTTGGCACCTCTCACATATTTTGAACTGTATTGCAAAGTTAAAGACAAATGAAATGGATATTTTTCAGTCTCTCAGGCCTCACATCTATTGGATAGAGCTTTAATCGTATTTTAAATTATGTACGCACCTTTTGCATCTCTTGAACAGTTTTAGCAAAGTTTACGATAAGTGAATGGATGATCCTTAAAGTGGTTATTTCTCAAATTTTTTTCTTTAATTCATTTCTTTCTTGGTTCACTTTCATCTATGAATTTCGATTTGGTTTCAGACGTCAATCGCAGCATTTTCGACAAAATTGATTTGCCAACTCAGACAGAACATCAACAAAGAATGAAACCTTTTTGTTGAGCTAGACAACTGAATTTGGCCTGTCCATCCACCATGATTTAACTAATCCATAGACTGATTATGGCCGTAGCTATCGCTATTGAAATGCTGCTGAACTGTCCTAGCTACGACTTATAATCAAATGCCATTATTTTGAAATGATCATCTTTGCCTCGTTTCGATAAAAGGGCCTAGGCAAAAAACACAAACACTCGTATTTGTCAAATGAAACATATTGATCTGAAAACTTCACCGTAAATGCCAAACGCAAAAACGAAAGCAACAAAATGGTATATACGTGCATCATTTGAAACTGTCACAAAGTGTTTTCATGGTATCCTTAATCGTAGACTTCGTTTTGTCAGGCTACGATATTTTCAAATAAACTTCCTCAAAACTTTTCCATTCCAGGTCTTCATAAGCTTGATTACATATTTTACCCTACTGTTACAATTCAAATAAAGATGGATGGCTGAAGAAGGAATGTACATCAAAGGAACGTCAATACACAAGAATGTCTACAGTACCGGGTGAGTCAATAAGAAAGCCTGGCGTTTGAAAAACTGCTGTTCTCTGGATATCAAAGCAATAACGTTTAAAACTGTCTTTTGTTTATGTTCAATTAGGTTCAGTAATTTACCCAAATTTACCCGGCTTAAATCAGCCGTTTCTTCCCTCGATATATGAGAGTTTCTGAAGAAAACTCCTTTCGAAAACCTCCAAAAACGAGTGAAAACATCGTGCAAGCTCTCCTTTTGTTTTCCTTCCTAGCAATCCTAGGAATAATGACACATGCATTCATGTATTTTGTCCTCTTGGGAGCATGGAATCCCCTTGAATAATTGTTTCATACAAAGGGGTACCCTGGGTATTATTATTTTTTGGCTCTGGTACCCAGGGTAACAAAGGGGGAAGACTTTTCTTCAATTTTCAACTCCCTTAGAGGATCATTGCTGCAAGGTAAACATATAAAGGAACCTTGCTCGTGATTTTTAGCACGATGTTTGAAATTTATCGAAGGAATATTTTTTAGAAGATCCCTTGCAGAATCTGAGCGGAGTGACCGACTTCAGACTGGAAAAAATCCTAAAATAATTGAAAATTTCAGCCCTTCAGTCAAATGTTGAAAAATATCATTGCTTATTTACTCAGGGAGCAGTAGCCTTTCAAATGTCGGGCATTTTCTGACTCACCCGGTACTTAGCCAGTGCTCGCAGATCTTTGATACTTTGTGTAACCGAGATTAGAAAGACACTGTTGCACGGACTTTTGACATCGCGAATACACTAAGATGTATCTTTGAATTAAATAGAAACAGATATATTGCTCTTAATAGATATTACTATAAGATTTGAATAATTTGTTTTCAATGAATCTGTCTGCATGAAGTATTTTGAGCGAGAAGTGAACTGCTCCACTGGGGCTCCACTGGTCTGTCAGCTCGGATATGAAAAGAATTAGCCAACGGGCCAGCTAAATGAATTGCTCCATTGCCGTTCCTTACAAAACGGCGATTTTCTTTGGCACAAAATAGCCCTAAGGAGAAAGAAGGACCTCGCTAACTCTTGCAGTTCTAGCCTTATTAGTTGTATAGGAAATTTGAAGTTGCAGAGCGGTAACAATAGAGGTGCAATCTCGACAAGCTAATGCAGCAAGAACACCACATTAAAAGATGTCATAAGTTAGTGCCTGTTTATATAAAGAAAAACACCTAACCTTCCAGACTCGGGGCTGAGAGGTGAGATTCCATCTTCCAACAGTTTGTATTTTCATTTCGCGTCGGTGAGATCTCACCTGGGTGAGGTGACATTTTTCCACATAAATGAAACGCCATCGGTATGGTGAGGTGAATTTGAAATAATTCGTCGATTCTTATTAGTCTGTTCGTTCAGAAATCACAGAAGAGAGACCTTACTCCACCTCGCCTCTCAGCCCCGGGGCTGACAGGTGAGGTGAAAAATCTCATATAAACAATGACTGAAATTTACCTCGCCAGATAGCTCCGGGTTTTGCAGGTGAGGTGTGTTTCCTCATCTAAACAGGAAATCAGAAACTGTCACCACTCACATTTCTCTCCTCTTTCTGCCCCACAGCAATCTCAGGGTAGGGTTTTGAAGGGGGACTAACCAAAGATTGATGAACGTAGCAGAAGGATGATAGAGTAAATTACAAGTAAGCATACATTTCGCATTGTCTTTTGAATAACAGCTGTCTTGCAGCATCTTCATTCGAAGTTACTATTGTTAAATAAGGGATGGGATTGATTTGCACGTAAAATGATTAAATCAGATTTGGAAAAATTCATAGAGTTGTTTGTGATTACATTTGCCATATGATTCGGTCATTCAGAGTGGTTTTATAATTTGAAGAAGTAAAACAAATAAAATACTAATTAAAAGAAATGCTTTTATGTGCTTTTTAACAGCTGTGCATTATTCATCGCCTTCAATTTCTCCTCTAAACATAAACAAGGGATCGCTTCAGTCAGTTCAAAGTTCAAAGTAGAGGTAATCGACGTTGGGGACTTTCACTTACATTTTTGTTTTGGTGAGTAAAACGCGTGCTTTGTAATGGACAAAACGGCTAAGGTTTGTTTTAGTGATTTCAAGTCATGTGACCATATACTCCTGGGACGTTTCATTGTTTTGGCATTCATATGGCATTCTATGTTTGGTTTTCATGGCACCAAATATGTTGAAGAAATCAAAAAATGTGTTTTCCAAGAGATTGATCACTTGAATAGAAATACTGTAAAGAAGCGCTAGCCGATTTTGGTCTATGCAGTGCTGTGAAGGTAAGAACTACACTTGGTATTACAGGATGAGTCAAAGAAAATGTGGCCATTTCAATTTCTTTAACCATCAGTTGATATCCCGTTGGTATTTACAATAGTAACGAAAAAAAACATACTAATTCAAACCAACTATTTGCAAACAAATATAGACATACTCTTTGCAAAATTAGCGGTATATTTTGCAGGTGTATTTGTCACCAGCGCAGTGTTTGACCCTCTTTTTGAAAGCCAAAAGTCATTGGCTGATTTTTGACTCTGTCATCGAGGGTATTCCAGACGCAACTCCCTCTAAAAGACAGTAATTAATGCCAAAAACCTTGCGTCTTTGTTTGTTGCAGCTTGCATAGATTTTGCATCCTTAGATAAGCAACATGTTTCTTTTTTATGAAATTCCCATGCAAACAAATTGTCAAATGTGAATATTTAGCAAATTGTCCCCTTACTAATCGTTACATCAGGTTGGTTGAGTGCACCTCCTCCAACTGATCTTGCAGACTTTACCAATTTTGATTCGTAATCACTTAAAACCACTGACTTAAAACCACTTAAAACAACTATGGCGGCTATGTCTAAAGAATCTTTTCCAAATATGTTTTCATTTTAATTTGACTTCAGAATCACGTTTAGAAACTGGATCATGTGTTAAAATATTTTGCATAAAACTGTCCACAACAAAATCCTAGTTAAGAGATAGATCCCATGTACCGTTGCGTCTTCGGTAGGCAATCCAGTCCTAGATGAGATAGATCCTTTGCGCTATCTAAAGATTTCGTGTGACCAGTTTGGTGTGAAAAATTCAATAAACTGTCCCCTTACTCAATAGGCTGAGCATACCTCCTCACATATATCGATGAATGACGATATTTTTGAAGCAGCTTTTTCAGAGAGTAGCCATAACTTAAACTGACTAGCGAATATCTCAAAGATAGCTAGGCCCTTCAGGTGATGATATCTTGTTTGTCTTCTTAACATTTGGTTTTATACAGCCATGTGCGATCAATCTCGTGAAGTTCTTTTGGATCACCCAAGTCTCACGTATTTTCATTTTAGCTGCTTGATGAAACTTAGAATAAATCCAGCAACAATGGAGCCAGTTAACGTCGTAGAAGAAGGAGAAAATAAAGCACTCGTCAACGTTAACAAGCATGCGGTCCGACCAATCATGTTATTATTGAAGATTTTTGCTTTGAACCCCTGTGGAACACAAAGGCAGCAAAGGAGAACTAATGTCAAAAGCCTATTTTCTGCGATTTACAGCATTCTCGTGATTCTAGCCATGATCGCTAATTTGATACGAATTTTTCCAGCACTGCTGAGAACTAAAGATTACACTTTCTACATACGTCTTTGCGTCTTAGTGTGGTACACACGCTGTCTTTTGATGGCAGTCTACGTAACAATTTTAAATTGGAGGTCTAAAGGCAAAACAAGCAAGCTTGGAAGTCTTATAAAGGATCTCGATGCAAACCTCAATGTATCATCAATCAAAAATGATATCAAAGCTGTGAAAAGTTACAAAAAGCGATGCAAGATGTTTTTCGTCTCGACTTGTGTGGTCATTGCTACGACCTGTATCTCGATCCCATTGGCAATTTTTGTCAAAGAATTAGGTGCACACAAAGTTCTTAACAGTATCTTATATCCATTTCAAGAATATAGCTCCTTGAAAATCGTTTACTGTGTTCTCGATGTCTACTTGAGTATCGCCTGGATGGCTCCAATATTGCTTTACAATATTGCATGCAACAGCATCGTACTACAACTCAGTATAGTGCAATCAAAAGTCGGTCTGATTAGTGAAAATTTGTCTGTCGGACGTTATGTCGACCAGATTCGTCCGATGTATTTGCAGCTGACTGGCCTGGTCGAGAAAGCGGACGAGATGTTTGGTTTAATGGCCTTGTGTGTCTATCTGTTTGATATTGTGTTGTTTTCATTAAACCTGTACGTTTCGTTGTATATCGCAAAGAGTGTGCTGGAACACTGTGTCATTTGGTTTTGGATAATGATGGCACTTTTTAACCTATTGATCATGTCTTTCGACGCTTCTCGGGTCGTGGAAAAGGTATGTAAACCTTGGACTTCTTACTTGGGGCTTTTCTTTCGCTCCGTTCCCCCAACAACACTCCCAAATACCCATTCCACGTCAGCTGAGGACTCATAATCAAACAAATATCATTTGCTTAAAGATTTGTGAGACGGAGGAAGCAGAGAAACAAACCCCTAAATCAGCACACTAGGGCCTTTTGAACTTATGTTCACTTCAGATTGTGACTCAAATATTTTGTTGTCTCACTCTGAAGACAAGAAAAGTTCGAAAGGTCTTTTGTGTGCTGAGCAAAAGTCTTCTTTCTTTGCCTCCATCTTCTTAGAAATTTTTAGCATTTCACCTACCAAAAATATTATGTGATTACGTTTGCAAAGCTTTAGCAGAATGAATTTAACAGTAAATAACAATTCAATTTAATGGAAAATACTTAGTCTCTTTCATCAATCTAGGTAAAACTTAGGTCATTGGCACTCTTGACTCTCGCTCTTTAGAAAAGGTTCTTAAGCACTCTGTGCATACGGAAAATTAACGCTACTTTACTTGATGCAGAAAGAAAGCCTGAAACCAAATTGTGTGGCAATTGAAGTTACAACAGCAGTTTTGCTCCTTCTTGTGTCCCTGTGCCCATGTTGTCAGCCCATATGGAACGGTAGAGTAATTGTTTACTTTCATTCGTCCATGCAGGGTAAGGAAGCCATCGATGTGTTGCAAAAGCTGCAGACAAGTGATGCCAGTGCGGCTTCTAATGCAGAGGTATGCAAGATATCAACATCTTTGTTTTTAGCTCCAGTTTGCATTTGCATAGGATGCGTTTCAAGCTGTTTTTTCCCTCACCTTGTACTGGGTATCCCAAGAAAAGTTTCTCTGTTTCAAAAATTCCAGAAAACAGCCATGATCTTGCTGTGAAGAAGAGAAAAATTAAAGGCTAACTTGGATCCGTATGATTTTCCCCAACTGATCAAAAAGCATCTAAATATGAATTTTCCGAAAACATTATGCTCGTGAAACCCTTGAAAGGTGAAAAGTCTAGTGCTGAAAATGTTTTCCATTTCTTCCATCTTTTACACTTTATGTTGGTGTGTGGCATTGTTAGAAACAATCCTCCAAATCAAAGTAGCTATGTCTTCATGTTCCTCATTTTCTTGCGAGGAAGTTGGGTTTGTATTTAGCTTAAGTTGTTCCCTTCTTGTTGAAGGCCTTTCCCGCGGTCAGTTCTGTGTAAGGGTTATGTTGTCAAAATGTCGCAAGCAGTGGTGCAATGAATTCCATACATTTAATTGAAGATGGGAAGTACTGCTTGAATCTACTTGCAAATGCTTGTTGAATATCATGCTCTGCTTTGATTGGACTCTAGCATGTATTAGCTTACAGCGAAATATCAATCATTTTCTCTGTAGTTGTAACTGACTTTATTGTTACTTATTTCAGCTCTCTCTGCTGCTTTTCCATCTCTCTGGAGAGCCCATTGTTATGACAATTTGGAAATTGATCCCCTTGTACAAATCTATCATTGTATCGGTATGTACAGCAGTCTATCAATGAGCTGCAGGATACGAACAGAGTCGATCGGTCCTAAGCTGTGTTATTCTCGTAGTGATTTGGCCGACGTTGTTAATTCAGCTTGCAATTAATGTTGAATATGAGATAATGAATACTTACTTGTGTTCTTCTCTGTCGTATCATAACCTTGAAATTCCTGCCAAATACTGCAAGCACCGGAGCTCGATTCCCCTTCCGTGACAAAAGCATAGCGACTGTCTGTCGACGGTTTGCAAAATGTGCTTTCGCGCCTCCGCACGTATTTTTGAAAAGGTGCGTGGGGAGGAGCATAGTTTCAGTCGCCATGCTTTTGTCATGGAAGGGAATCGAGCTCCGGTGCTTGCAGGAATCGCAAGGTTAGGATACGACAGAGAAGAGCACAAGTAAGTATTCATTATCTCATAATATTCAACATTAATTGCAAGCTGAATTAATAACGTCGGCCAAATGACTACGAGAGTAACACAGCTTAGGCCCGATCGACTCTGCTCGTATCCTGCAGCTCATGGTCTATCTTTATTAGAGCAAATCAGCAAATACGCCTTCAGATGGCCTGAAATTGATCTCTCTACAATTTGGAAAGAGTTTATAGAATTTCCAGTGGACAAACGTCCCTTTACTGAGCCACAATATTAAAACACGGCGATTTGGGCAGCCTCAAGAATAGATTTCACAGTCAACTTCTGTGCACGCAACCTTATTGCGTTGGTTGTTTGCCCAAAGTTTGCTTGATTGAGTGCACTAAAAAGTGTAAAAGCATTCCTTCTGAAAAGCAAATCGCTGTGTCTTCTCGGAAATCTAAATCGTTTGTTTTACAAAATTTGAGCTCAAATCTCAAATCCTAGGGCTCCAGCATCTTTCTCTTGTTGAATAATTTGTGGTCGGTTTTCTTTGCACTATCTGCAACCGGCTACCGCAAAATAGATGTTTTTAGCTTCTCCTCTAATTGTCTATAGATCCCTCACATCTATTGAATACTGTTTTTTGCATAGTTTGAATTGTTTTGCAAAGTTTACGATAAATGGGTAACCCTGGACTTCTTGGACGACTCCAGGACGACTCCAGGACGACTTGGGCAAGTCCAGGGTAACCCTTGCATTGGTTCTATCTCAAAATAGTTCCTCTTAAATTTATTTCTTTCTTGATTCAGTTTTACCTTCGGATGCCATTTGGCTTAAGGTGTTCCTTGCTACATCCTCGACCGATTAGATTTGCTAACTCAAAGAGAACATCAACCAAAGAATAAAACGTTTTCTTGTTCAACAATTGAAACAGGTGGCATTTTGCACTGAGTGAAAATCCACTTCAGAATGATCCAATGAGAAATCATCCAACAAAGAATCGATTCTTCTGACTTTTCACAATTCTTGCATTGAAGTATGAAATTGTCATTTAAGCTTATTAATACGTTTAAAATTTTCAATTCTAGGTCTTCATAAGTTTGATTACATATTTCACTCTGCTGTTACAATTCAAATAAGTATGGATGGTAGACTGATGCCTTTTCGTCCCTTGTTTCCCTGCGTTCTTTGATTTGCTGACATCACTTGGTCAATAGGGACTCATAATATTACGCTAATACAATGGGCCCACTTTTTCAAAATGGCCTAAAAAGGTGGGAGTTCTCGTACACTCAACAAAATCGCTTCAAAATCTGGTTTAAAGAGCTCGAACATTGAAAGGCGAAGTTTTAGTACAAAGAATGATGTTGTGTTGACCTACAAAGCGCAAAATGCATACGTTTCAGGCAGTAATCTTCCTCTGTAGAAGCAAAATAGATCCATCGAAGCTGCGAGAACTCCCGGCAGCTTCAACCGTTCTTTAAAAGCAACAACAACAACATTCTGAATAGCGGCCCCTGATTGGTTAAAAACTGAATTCTGGCGATTTGATTGGTGAATACGGAACCACCCTATGCGGTCCTAAAGTGGGCCCACTATCTAAGAGTAATGTTATTAGTCCCTCTTGACCAAGGAACGCAGGGAAACAAGGGACGAAAAGGCATCAGTCTATATGGATGGCTGATAAAGCGAAGGAGCATCAAGATGTAAAGAAATGCTTTCAAAGCTTGCTCAGTCGTGCTTACAGATCTTTGACACAATGAGAACTCACTGACATGGGAAAAACATTTGTAGCAACGTGGTCATAAGAAAATAATAAACTCTTTGTCTTTTGGTTTGTTTGGGAAACGAAATGCTGGAATTGCAACAACAACACAGCAACAACAACAACAATGACAACCGAAAGTTTCCATCAAAATTTGAAATGGCTGCTTCGTCACTTAGTGAGTTTATCCTCGCGCACGAATTACATGTTATATTTTTCGCCTTCTGTGATCATGAATGGCTTTACGGACTGAATCCGCAGACTTATCAACAGCTTACGAGCACTGAGGACGAGGCAAGTGTCAGCCAAAAGATTCCTTTAAAATGGCATGGTTGCACGGACTTTTCACATCACCAAAAATGCTAAAATAGTTTAATCAAATAAAGGCGACTATATTATGTCAAGTAGATATTAGAGGATTTAAATCATGGATTAGAAATCATATTCACAAACAGCATCATTCATTTTCTATGAACCTGCCTATGTAAAGTGCATTGATCGATAAGTGAACTGGTCAACTTGTATGCTGGCTCGGATCGATAGGAGAATCTAGTGAACGAGCCAGTTAAACAAAGTTGTTCCACTGCTATCAATCAGAGAAAATCGATTGTCGCTGGAACAAAGTATTCCAATAAAGACAAAAGGACTTCGCTCAATCTTGAAAGTCCAGCTATCTGCTTCTTTAAAGAATTTTAAGGACTGACGGAGCGCTAACTGTAGAGGCGTAATCTCGACAAGCTAATGCAGCCAAGGGGGGGGGGGGCTCTCGGCTAAAGATTAAGCAAAATTTTTAATACGATGCTAGAACCCCCTTTATTTATGGATTTTTTACTTTATTTTGACATTGATGGAGAAAAATAGGGGTGCTCTTTCTGAAGAAACCACTTATTTTGTCTTTTCTCTGCCATAAATCAGCAACCAATCGTCAGATTGACTCAAACAAGGTCTCAAACTCTAAGTTGAGAGTTGAGGCTAGACGCATCAGCTCCTCTACAGTAGCCACACAAACGGGGCACAATTTTTTGCGACACCCTGTAGCAGCCTCTCTCAAACTAAATGCCACGTGAGATTTGCGATCAAACTAAACAAATGGTGCAAACACTGCAATTAGTTTTATTCGCGAACATTTTCACGTCATATTAGCTTTGAAACAAGTTCTAGAACGTTATCATTTCGCTACAATCATTTTCCCATTAATTCGTAAAGGTTCGTCATATCTTAGAAACAATGATTTCATTGCATTTCGAAACTGACAATTCCATATCCCATAAATCAGCGGATTTATCAAAGTTTTTAACTCCACAAGTGTTATTGCAGCATGTACAACATTCTCTGGGGCTTTCACTGTATCAGAAAGTTTCAGGATTGTTAACACAAATATTGGTAGCCAGCAAATTGAGTAAGCCAATACTATTGTAAACATTACTTTCGTTACATGTATCTCCTGTCTTGTTGCCTGGGCATGTCTTTCCATGCTAGAAGTCCTTTCTACTTTACTGCTTTTTGGTTCATTAGATTCTTCTGATATATCACTCAAGTCAGTAATTTTGAGTTTATTTGTATTTTCATGTCCAGTAGACCATGTTTCATCTGTTTCATTCCTTGTGTGAGTCTTGAATTTGCTGCCATCTTGATCTGGCGCTAGTTTATTTGCAAATTTGCATTCGTTTTTGCACCCTTTTATCACAACCTTTGGTTCCTTAAAGTTGGAATCTTGTCCCACATTCCTCCCTTTCCCAATAAAGGAACGCTTCCCAAAATTTTCAGTCGTTCTTCCCCATGCAACATCTAGTTTTAGTTGACTGCCTTCGCAAATTATGCTCACTCGATTTTCCCTAAAAGCTACAAGTTTCTTTGTGGGCCTTCCAAGCATTCGCTGATAACTTTTAATTACAATAAACAGCCTTGCATAGCAGTAGATGATGACTAAATAGGCAACAGCTACGGTGTATGTGTAGAATAAAGACCGGAACGGGATATTCTGCTTGGACCAGTCTGCGAAGCAAAATCCATGAAACCTACTGTATGAGTATTCCCCAACAACAGCAACAGGCATAAAAGCTAACATCAGCGTTGCAATATACATTCCTGAGGTATAACAAACCGTTCTTTTACTTGTGAAAACTCTTTCAAATTCTTCCCATTTAACGAGCTTGTAATACCTCACTACGGCAATGGCAGCTAGCAGCAATGTTGCAAGTACAGTAACGCTACAACTAAGCACTCCTGAGAGTTGACAAAAGAATGATTGCATTGTTTCTTTGTTGTTTATTTGGTTATATGTCTTGATTGGCAAGAGAACTGAAGCTTTTATAATGTCCATAATTGCTAGCTGAAACAACAACGAATTTGTCACATTTCGTAGTGACTTTTTGTTCATAAATGTGTAGATTATCAATGCATTTGCTATCGTTGCTAAAGCTGAGATCACGCCATTAATAAGAGCATTTACTGTAACGAAGGATTCTTGCATTTTAGATGCCTTCAAACTCCTGCTATGAGCATTCTAGGAGTTCCTGCTTGTGCTCCAAAGTTTAAGTATGAAAGTAAACATTTTCTCCCCAAGGTACAAGAATTCTTGAAAGATGAATGGCTCCAACATCAGGTTAATTTTGCTGCTAAAGTGTTATTGCTCAAAACAATCAAATTTGTCATCATACATTCAGGTCACAAGTCTTGCGCCAAAGAAACTGCAAACGACATAGAGAAACTACCGCTAATTTCCGTCAGTTGCTACCACTGGTTGTTTGCAAAATATGTCAACATCCACCAAAGCATTAGGCTTTACTCGATGTTCGTTATCAAAACATGCTGCAAGAAGCCTTGAAGTTGCAGTGATGTTGCCATTAATTACCTTCAGTAGTAAGTACTGGTTGTTTACGAAACATATACAAATGAGCCAAAAACATTAATCTCTACTCGCTATTCTTTCTTGAACATGCGGCAAAGCATTCTTTGCAATTGCACTGAAGTCGCCATTAATTCGCTTCAGTTGGAAGCATTGGCTGCTTCTAAAATCATATCAATATTCGCCAAAACAGTTGGCTAAACAAGCGGTGAAACTTCCTTGAAGTTGGACTAATAAATTAAATCATAAAGCTTTGACCATGCTTATGAATTTCACCATCTGCCAGCAGCTTATCTCACGGAGCAAGGTCATCACGTACTTTAGTGAGCAAAACAACCGTTTCTCGTGAGACCACCTTTTAGGAGATATTGATCATATGATTTATCTGCAATCTAACCGTAAGATCCTTTTTCCGGATACCTACATTATTGATGTAGTTATGATTAGATCAATCAATCTGATGGTTATTCTATATTGCTCGATATGGGCACTTTTGCCATCATTCCAACGTTCCAAATCTGATTGTTGTTTTGTTCGTTTGGATGTCAATCTTTCATGATTGCTTGTTTCTTCTAAAGTTGTGAGATTTTGAACAGATCTTTTAGCAAATTTCAGTATATCGTGTTCCTTGATGATTTCTTTCTCGGTCCCACAGTGAGAGTCAAAGCAATCTGATATGGGTCGAATATCAGTACATGAGAGTGTCAGTCTTTATCGATGTATCGTGATGGTTTAATCTTCGAGCTGCTGTTGTTATCAACCTTTAATTTCCATCTTCAAGATCATATCCATTACTTTGATGACATCATAGGCCTGAGGCAAAAGTTTTTGCCCGCAAGTTTTTACACAGATGCTGAGCGTTTCTTGGATAGATTCTATTTTGTTTCGTGTCAGTTGCTTGGTCTTCAACAACCCAAGCTCAAAGCATATTACGTTGATGTTGTCTTCTCGGGCACAAAGGTGCGGTATCAAAACATAATACATCAGAGGCATCTACTGTTCTGCTTGGTGTGTGGCGTCTTTATCATAGAATTACATACTCCTCTTCTACAAAGGCGTTTTCACATTGCAGCATAGCCTGAAAGCATACATTAGAGACTTTTATTGCTATGCTTGCATTGTTATGTTCTAAACTGTACGTTTCCTGCTGATACAATGGTTAAACCTTTTTGATCGCTTTCTCCTCTTGAATTACCACAAATACATTGATGATGTAATACAATACATGATCCGAAGGCCTGGAGATCACTGCTTACATTAGACCTTGTTGGTTATTTCCTTGTTTCTATGTCATGCATTATTGCATGTTTGCTGCAAATAAGTAAATAACACATTGTTGGTCTTTAGCTGTACCAGTACTACTGCAAATATATCGACGATGCAATTCATGGCACGATCTCAAACTCGAAAATGGCTGCTCACGTTAAGGACCCGAGGCTATCGACTTGCATACATATCATTCCTGCTTGAGTATCGGTTTGGTTCTAAGAAGTTAAGGCATTGGCCTTCCAATCCTCTAAAACTACTGCAAATACGTTGATGATGCAATTCCCTAATACAATACAGTCCTCAACCCCAAGGTAGCTGTTTACTTTACAGCATGCAATTACTTGCTTGCATCTATTTCATTTCTCGTTGCACATTTGCAGCTTGTAAGTGAGCGAAAAACTTGGTCTTTTACTGTTCTAGAGCTATTGCAAATACGTTGATGATGCAATTCCCTAATACAATACAGTCCTCAACCCCAAGGTAGCTGCTTACTTTACAGCATGCAGTTACTTGCTTGCATATATTTAATTTATCGTTGCACATTTGCAGCTTGTAAGTGAGCGAAAAACTTGGTCTTTTACTGTTCTAGAGCTACTGCAAATACGTTGATGATGCAATTTCCTAATACAATCCGTGACCCGAAGATAGCTGCATACTTTAGTGCATGTAATGACTTGCTTGCATATATGTCATTCCTCGCTGCACATTTGCTGCTTGTAAAAGTGACTCTGTTGTAAATGAGTTAAAAACTTGGTCTTTTGCTCCTCTAGAACTATTGCAAATACGTTGATGGCGCAATTCCCCAATACAATCCGTCACCAGAAGATAGATGCTTACTTTAGAGTCTGTAGTTATTACCTTGAATAAATGTTATTCTTGCTTCACCTTGGCTCCTTCGAACAAATCAAGTAGCTTCCCGTATACTTTGCATCACTGCCTGTACATTGATGACAATATTCCTGGCATCTGTATGAAAACACCCCAGACACCTGCAAATGATCAAATATACAAATCATAATTTGAGCAGCTAATTGCTCACTGTTATGTTGATTTTTGCTTAATTACGTTCACATGACATAACCACAATTGCCATAGTACTGCAAAATGTTTTCCACAATACAGCTAAATTTTCTTGTTCATGATTTCCGAGAAGAATTCTATTCTTATTATGATGCTACTTAATGGGTCTGTTTCAACCAACAGCTTGCCTTGCAGTTGAAATCTCTAGGGTTGCCTTTGTTGTCGCCATTTCGATGGACCATGAAAATGGTGACAACGAAGGCCAACCAGGAGATAGCACCATGAGTGATAGGACACCAAGTTTGTAGCAATTTGAAACTTATATCAGCAGCGAGCCACCTTAACATTATTTTTACGCGGTATACCTTTCACTGTTTCATAAGTTTGAAATTTTTAGTGGCGAAGCACTTTAAGAACAGATCTACCAAATTGTTGGTGCTTTACGATGCTCATAATTTGAATTTTAGCACAAAATTAGACTTGCTCCAAGTCTATTCCATGGTTTAACAGCATTTAAGAAAATAATTACCTCTGCGGGGGCGTAAAACACGAAGAGGACGCCATTCCTTCGCTATTCCTTCGCAGCGTCCTCTTCGTGCTCTACACCCCCGCAGAGGTACACATTTTTTAAAATAAGAAACTGGTTTATAAGAAACTAGTACTAAGATTACCAAAATTTTAAGAAACTCTAGTACTATGTCTGAGAAGCAAAGAAACTTTTCAAAGTTGAAAGCATGGATTTTATAGCAAATAGATCGTTGAACCTTTATTATTGGACAATATTATCTAACCATTTGTGTTTTCAACATAACAGAACACTGTTTATTCCTACATGATAGTTTAAATATCAAGAAACATATCTGCAGCAGTGTTAGCGACCACATTGACAATTCATGCATTCAAAAAATAAGAAACCAATTAAGAAACTTTTAGTACTAAAATGGACAAAATTTCATGTTGAATTAAGAAACTTTTAGTACTATGGCCTGATCCAAGTTTCTTATAAAAAAACGTGTAATTATTTTCTTAAATGCTGTTAAACCACGGAATAGACTTGGAGGTATATATTTGCAAAATCAACGTCAAACAATTTTGCATTATCATCGATCTCATCACCCATGTTGGCCTGACATCCAGTGTGAAACCGGCTCAAGTATTCATTCGTAAAAAAAGATAATTTGTTTTCCTTTATATTTTGTATTGCACTGCATTTCAATTTGCACTTTGTATTTAATATTTAGATGTTTTTTTAGGTCTATGTTAAATGCCAAGGGGTAGCCATGATCTATTGCTCCTCCTGGCACCGTTTTTGTAGTGTCGTATAGTAGTTCGTAGGTAAAGTTGTAGGTAATTTTGTTATTGTAACTTTTATATTGAGTATTTATAAAAAAAGACTTGGAGCAAGTCTAGCACAAAATGGGCCTTATCTTTACATTTCTACCAGGCAAAATAGCATATTAGGGATTAATCAATGACCAAAAAGCTAAAAAATGTTTGCAAGGAAGTCTTTGGAAAGAAATATGATTGGTTTAAATGAATTATATGACTGTGGAGAAGACAAAATAACCGATGTACGTATTCTTTCGCCTGCAGCACTGTTGCTGCAAATAACCATACCTAGCAACCCTAGATATGTGTTTCCTAATTAGTTCTCACAAAATCTAATCTATTAGTACTTGATTCACTTATGAAAAGCTAAAAAACTGGGCTACACTCAGTTGCAAGAGCCATTGAGGAAAAATAAGGTTTTTTGCCCCCATCCCCCATTGCAATGTTGATTGGAAACAAACGTGACTTTTCTGTTGGCAACTAACGATTTACGACTTTTCCGACTGATTTCAACATTGCAAAGGGGGGAAGGGGGGCACAGTGGCAATAAAACCTTATTTTTTAGAATGGCTCAACAATTTTGCAACTGATTGTAGGCGATTGTAGGCTCATTTTCACACTGACACTTAATTTCTTTGATGTTAACGTTGATGGAGAATATTGAATCTACTGGTATTGAGGCAACGAGTAAATTTGACTTCCTCGCTCCAAAAAACCGCAACTACTTGTCAGATTTACTTAAACGTGGCGCCAAACTCTACGTTGAAGAACATTGGCTTGTAAAAATCTTCAAAGTTAAAGATTTGGAAAACCGTGGAGCATGAAAATTTGTTGACATCAATCTTCATCAGATTTAAGAATAGTTGGACATAGTGCAAGGAAAAATCTTCAACCAATTGACTTTTGGATGAGATGAAATCTTATCATTATTGTATCATCTTTTTCAATGATTCTCATTCTAACATTGCCTTGTGTTGATCATGGCTCAATCGATTAATTATACCTCGTTTGTTAGTGTCAGTGCTTTGAGAGCAAGAATATCAATCTTGAAAGCTCAAGTTTGCCCCCTACAGCCCCCCGGGGGGTTGCACTACATATATTTCGGGTACGGGGACGTGCCATCGAGAAGGGTATCTATTGTCCAGATATTGGTATAAAGAACGGTATCAATTTTCACAATTTTGGTATAAGGAACAGTAACGATTTGCTAGATTTTGGAATGAAATATAAGGTTGGATATACTTTTCAAAAAAGTTAGTATTAGGTCGGGTATGTCTTTGAAGCCTCGACGGCACGTCCCCTACCAAAATCTGGTCAAGTACACTCCCGGGCCTCATGCATACCAGACCTTTAGTATTTTATCTTGAAGCACATCAAAACTAAAAACTGAAATTGACGAAAAATTAGAAACTGCCCAATTAGTGACTGTGTATGGAGGTTACTTCTCGCAAAAAGAATATAAAAAGATCTAATATTGCTCAAATTATGTCAAGGCTGTCATTAATTTTAGACTTATGACTTTTCGTCCCTCGTTTCCCTGCGTTCTTTGATTTGTTGTTACTCAACCTCGTCCCCCGGGCCTTTTGTCATATTGGGACGGAGACGACGATGCCCCAATATGACAAAAAAAGGCTCCGTCCCAATATGACAAAAGGCCCTGGGGACGAGGTTAGTTGTTACTTGCTGTGCCTCAAGAATTGCTTAGGCCAAATGACCAAAGTTCTGGGTTTGCAGGTGGATGCAAATTTGAGTTTCTAAGGTTTAATATCTCTGCACCAGTACCAACAAATGAGATACTTATGTTAAAGTTAATAATCAAGAAATATTTTGTGAATGAATGATTAACCATTGATTAAAGCTAAAGTTGCATCGCAGGGGCCGGTCAAATTTGAATACTGTAATACTGTAATAGATTCGTTTCATGTGTCTGCGATTGTGGGTCGCCTTGGGTTTGGGTGTCAGCAGGGTGGCTGGTGCTTTTGTCCTGTGGAATCATCCGTGTCATCATGACATAAATGAAAGAAATCAATTTCTTATAGGATAGATTTACATTTGCAATAGGGGGTGTTCTCTCATCGATTAGTCTAGCTACTGAGAGAGCTCCTCCTTTAAGTAATTCTCTTCATACAATCTATCCTATGTATGTTTTGTATTATTGTATTAATTCATTGTATTGAGGTATTAAATTTGTGTAATATTGTTGGTAATTCTTGTAGTTTAGCAGTTTGTAACAGCAGTTATTTGATGAATTGTATGTAGTGGAATTTGAAATATATAAAACTAAACTGAACTGAATACTTTCTTTAGGGCCATATTTTAGGACGGTAATGTTATAAATAAATGATTAAAGTACCAAATGAAGCTTAGATTTAAAAAAAACACGACGTTTCGAGCGTATACTTGTTATGACTTGATAACGAGTATACGCTCGAAACATCGTGTTTCTTTTTAAATCTAAGACTGCGTTCACACGATGCCGGTACATTTTGAAAACGATGAAAAATGTGACGGTAGCAAAATTTGAGCTAGCGTTCACACGATGCCGGAACAATTTGAAAACGGTCGAAAATTTGCCGGTAAAAAGCTCGTTGCAAGACTTTGATGCCAAATAAGTGTACCTAAACCCTAAGAATCGTTCAGCCTCGTTCAAAATGGGTCTGAAAATGTTCTATTTTCATCATTTTTAAGAGTTTACACGATGCCGTTTCCAAAATGTGCCGATTAGAGTTCCGTTTTCAAAATCTACCGTTTTCAAAATCTGCCGGCAAAAAATGTGCCGTTTTCGTGTAAACAGGAGGCCTATCCGTCGAATTTTTCACCGTTTTCAAAATTTGCCGGCATCGTGTGAACGCAGTCTAAGCTTCATTTGGTCCTTTAATAACATTATCGTTTAATTATCATAGTACCACACACAACAAACACATTTTTATTATATCTTAGGACACCCAGTATTTTTCCTTATTCCATCCATATACTGAAGGAAATGTCTTGTTGTTGAGTGACTCTGATTAGAAGCAATGGCTCTCTTTACCTTGCATATGGATCTTGTTATCAGAAGATCTTGTTTGTAGTTCAAGCTTCTTGATAGTGATGCATTTTCTCTTCAAAAGTAAACC
Organism: Aurelia sp. 3 sensu Dawson et al. (2005); assembly: GCA_964020215.1. Lineage (NCBI taxonomy): Eukaryota > Metazoa > Cnidaria > Scyphozoa > Semaeostomeae > Ulmaridae > Aurelia > Aurelia sp. 3 sensu Dawson et al. (2005). The sequence continues at coordinate 13,927,540 of OZ026586.1, forward strand.
ACAATGCTCTCTCCTTTTTCATCGTGTTATTTCAATCAATCTTGATGAAAACGTACTGATAGGTAACAGGTAAAACCTTCTCCTAACTCTAAGATGTTGGTCTAACCATATCCATTTCTATGGACGGAAGATGACCACAATACTCTTCTGCAGCAGCCTTATGCAGTAGATGATCAGCAGAAATTCCCCTTTATTTAAGGACCATCTATTCAGGTTTTCCAAAAGCAATGTATCGTGAGTGATTCAGAGTCATTTCCTTAATTCAACTTGATACAGCTCTCAGCTGCTGTTTTGTTTATCCAGCTAAACCATCAAATATACAAGCAAGCAAACACAATGTAAAGGATCAAATATTAGTCCTAAATGCAAAAAGTTTCCTGTGCCCTCTGAATTTCCTTGAAAGTTGTGATCTTAACAGCGAGCAGCTCTATCTGACTTCATGATCGAAGGAAACCCGCAGAAATGAATAAATTTTCCACCACAGCAACATATACAGTAGGGTGAAACACAATTGCAGTGTCTACTCTGTTTTTTAGTTTAAAGATTGCCAAAGATAGTCAACGACTAAACGCACGAATGTTGCCTTCTTCCCTTCTCCTTGCTTAATTTGCAACGTACCCTCTTTCCCATAATTCTTGGGAGGGCCTCTTTAGTGCTCAGTTGTCATCATTATCATTATTATTATCATTAGCATTAGCATTAGCATTATCATTATCATCATCATTATCATTATTATTATCATTATCATTATCATCATTATCATTATTATCATTATCACTATTATTATCATTATCATTATCGTTATCATTATTATTATCATTATGATTATTATTATCATTATTATACATCATCATTATCATCATCGTTATCATCATCATTATCATTACGGAAAAACAAAAATGCCAGTTCATCGAAAAAGTTGTAAAACGGATAAATCAAAAGCCAGTGCTTTCATTTAATGTAAAGTTTCTGCACATATATCTCCCCTTTCCCTTTCCACTTTCCCGTTTGTGACTGCATATTTTCGAGCAACTGCACAGACTACTTATCAGGAATATAAATCAAATCCATAGGATGCTGCCATCTTAGTGCCACTGAATTTCTCATGTGAGGTGAGGGAGAGGTGAAACTGGAAGGGGGTGAAAGAAGGCGAACAAGCCCTCCTTGCTAGGCGAGATAAAAGCACATTAGTTTTGTTTGACAATCATCAACAAAAATTGAGTTATGAAGCTAACACACTTTACTCTCTTGATTATCTTAGACCAGGAAGAGTCAATAATATCGTGGATGTCTTATGTTTTTGTGAGCAAGAGGCAACAAAGGTTATGCTAGATATTTCACAGAAAACAAACTAATTTTCGCTTTTATCGTGAAAATAAAGTGATTGATTTTTCATCTATAAATATTGGGAGAATCAAGCAAATTTAGGCTTACTAAACCAACTGTTTTTGTTTGCTGTAGTTAGAAGACCTATAGTCATCAAATGGTAGAGCTAATTCTGTAACTTTTAAAGCAACAAGAACAAAACTTGGTATACAGTAGTGTCCCGCATATAAGAAACATGAATTTAAGGAACATCAGACCTTGATTTTCAAAATAACATCCCCTCCTATAAGAAACTGGTGCAGGTCTGAAAAGGGCTTGTTTCTTATTCAAAGAACTATGTTTTCATTAGAAAATTGAAAAACATGAGAAATTAAGCTTTGCTTTTGAATCAGCCGTTACCTATTCAAATGAAAACAAGAAATTTGCATGCAAATGAAGCAAAAATCACCTTCCTGGAATAAATGTAATCTTTCTTGGTAGTGAAGATTTACAAATACAAAAAAATGTGTGTTTTGTAGGTCAATCATAAAGCTCTTGTCTTATTAGTTCATTGTTACTACATGATTTTTCTAATAAGAAACTTAAGAAACTTTACCCTGATTGGAAGTTTATATCTCATTTTATAAGAAACATATCAGACCTCAAATTGAAAATGTTGTTTCTTATATGCGGGACACTACTGTATGGGGATCTCAGAGGCTTCTTTAGGTGTCCGAATGATTGCAAATGTTTAAAGGAAGTAAAAATACAAGCAGCCTTAGTCATTGTTTGTTTTGGTTTTCTGTGAATTTCGTACGGTCAGTTATTCTGGAAGCTGTGCAGAGCAAATTGCTGACTTCGTGCAAAGCATGCTGGTCTTTGGACTCCCTTTCAACAAAGATATCTTTGAGAAAACTGGGTGATGAAACAAAATGCATATTTAGCCACGGATTGTCTGAGACTTTTCGCTGAACTGGAGTCTGAGACCCAGGCTACCACAGAGAGCTCAAGAGAATAAGAAATAAATGAAGCACATCTGCAAAGAATCAAAGAATGAAATGTACGATGCTTTTGGTCTTGCAAATTATGTATAACACCTCCTCTCACATCATAGTCTTTTCAATAGAGTATGCCCACAGCTATTGATTAGATGTGTTAATTGCAACCTCGTCCCCATGGCCTTTTGTCATATGGGAACGGAGACGACTGGTTGCATATTCGTAGTTATCGCTATTGATAATGTTGTTGTTGTTGTTGTTGTTATTGTTGTCGTTGTTGCTATTTTGCGATATCTGGGACTAGTCTATGTCTTGAGGCTAGCTTAGTTAACAGCTTAAATACAGGCTGAATCCCAAACTGCTAGATGGGTTAGAGATGGGCAGTTCGATTAGGTGCTAACAATGGATAAAAATTACCCATAGCACCTCAGTCTGAAAAAAGAAAGATTGGGCGATTTTTTCCAGCTTGTATTCACATCCTTTCTTTTTCATTATCAAACTCATTACCCTGGGTACCAGACTCTGGTACCCACCAAGGTACAAACTCATAGGTGTAGGAGGCAAAGGCAAAATATTCGTAAACAATTGATTTTTCATTTTTGACTTTTCAAAGAACAAAGTGCTCAGTCTGGTCTTAACCCTATCTCACCTGGGGGTTGGAATCCACACCTCCCAACTGTATTTTTAGCTACGACTTGTTCAGTAAGTGCGGGATGATCCTGAGATCTCCTCACTTTGATCTTTTATCAAATTGCATTCAAAATGTAAAAAAATTTCCGTTCGAATTTTAGAACTGTTTCCATGGTAACTGATGCTTTGCTATGTAATCTGTGAGAGTGCTTTCATCATTGCTTTGATTGAGCCCAAATTTGCAGTGAATACATATTTTGATATCTACCTTTAATATTTGTGGAAAAGATTTTATCATATTTACTTTTGATATGATTTCATAAATATGACGTCACATAATTAGTTGTTGCTTATGATGCTTTAGCAACAACAACAACATCGATAATCAGATTTTGATGATTCAGTTTCATTGTTTACATGATGATTAACATTTCTACCAATTTTTGGCCTCATATCTGTAAGAACGGCTTTCAAAAGTCCCAGGTAAGATTGGGTTAAAAACTGTGATGATATACAACATACAAGCCAAATCCTTTCAATAGGGTGCAGGGAACCCATTAATCTTCCAATTTCACGCTTATCAGCCAATGGCGTTGCCGCACTTGTCATATGACCGAAAAGAAGCACTTTGAGACGAACTGTCGAGCGCTGTCGAGCACCCTTACGAAAATCAAAATGGACTTTCGAGCAGTAAAGGTACAGAGCTGTTTTTACCACGAGTCCTGTTCCATATTTTACATTTTGCATTCGGATAAAATCTCGTCAGGGATCAGCACTATTTCGAATTTCATCCCTCCGAAAATGGGCATATATTCAAATATCATTTGGGAATGCAACAAATAAGATATAGCTTCCAAAATTCAACACAGAACGTGAATTAAAGCAAGAAATAAGCTAAAGAGCATACAGCTCAATCCTTTCTAGTTGCTGAAGCCCGCGGAAAGCATCCAATTTCACGGTAGTTAGCCAATCATATAGCCCCTTTCTAACCACGTGATACCAAATTGGCCGTTCGAAGTGAATTCTTGATTACCCTCACGAAAGTTGAAATCGTTACTAAATTACAACAATTACATGGCATTTTCTTTGACAAATCAGTAGAAGGGATGTCCCTCTACAGTTTGTAGTATGCTTGGAAGAATATCTCATTTAGAGCCGAAATTACAGTCGTTTTCCTGTCGAAGAATATTGACATTATTCGTTCAAACATCGATAAAAGCATATAAAAGTCGCTGCAAATGAGATTATTGATATTGCCCTAAGCAATAACCCAAGCACTGTCCCTTCAATTACATCTCAAAATCGCACGTGATTTTTAGCGACGTCTGCCAGAAGTGTGATCTGAACCTTAACTTCCTACCAAATAAAACCCCCTTCGTTGATCCCAAAAGGGCTTCGTTTTTTCGTTTATTTCATTCATTTAACATGATTTACACACGAAAAAACCCTTCAGCAATTGATATAAGAAAGAAAACTTATTAAAAATCTTAAATATAAAAAATCTTAAATTCCAATAAAATATAAAATCCTAAAATTCCTAATATGCTGTTATTCCAGGGAGTCGTGTTTTAAAATGAGTCTAGCCCTTCAACCGCGTTTTTAGTCGTTGTTTAAAACGATTTAAAGTCGGTAGCTCACGAATCGTGGAAGGTGTATCATACCAGACTTTCGTCAGAGATGCATAGTGAAAACTCTTTTTGAAAAACTCTGTCCTGCATCTATTTGAGGTGATATTGAAAATATACGATCATTTTCTTAAATTCTTACAAAAAAAATACAAATCCCGTCTATTCATATTAATTTGATGCCATTTCAAATAGTAGCAATGATAAACAGTCCTCCCACTTGTTTTCAAAAGATCAACTTCAATAGCACCTTTTTTGTCATGAATATGCTCACATTTGAGGTGATAATGAAAATATAAGACCATTTTCTTAAATTCTTGCAACCAAGATACAAATCCCGTCGATTGACATTAATTTCATGCCATTTCAAATACTAGCAATTATAAAAAGTCATCCGACTTGATTTCAAAAGATCAACTTCAAAAGAACCTTTTTTGTCATGAATATGCCGACATTTGAGGTGATAATGAAAATATAAGAGCATTTTCTTAAATTCTTACCACCAAGATACAAATCCCGTCGATTCACATTAATTTGATGGCATTTCAAATAGTAGCAATGATAAACAGTCCTCCCACTTGATTTCAAAAGATCAACTTCAATGGAACAATTTTTGTCATCAATATGCCGACATTTGAGGTGATAATGAAAATATAAAACCATTTTCTTACATTCTTGCAACCAAGATAGAAATTCCGTCGATTCACATTAATTTGATGCCATTTCAAATAGTAGCAATGATAAACAGTCCTCCCACTTGATTTCAAAAGATCAACTTCAATGGAACAATTTTTGTCATCAATATGCCGACATTTGAGGTGTTAATGAAAATATAAGACAATTTTCTTACATTCTTGCAACCAAGATAGAAATTCCGTCGATTCACATTAATTTGATGCCATTTCAAATAGTAGCAATGATAAACAGTCTTCCGACTTGATTTCAAAAGATCGACTTCATTAGCAGCTTTTTTGTCATGAATATGCAGACATTTGAGGTGATAATGAAAATATAAGACCATTTTCTTAAATTCTTACCACCAAGATACAAATCCTGTCGATTTACATTAATTTGATGCAACTTCAAATAGTAACAATGATAAATAGTCCTCCCATTTGACATCAAAAGATAAACTTCAATAGCACCTTTTTTGTCATGAATATGCCGACATTTGAGGTGATAATGAAGATATAACACCATTTTCTTACATTCTTGCAACCAAGATAGAAATTCCGTCGATTCACATTAATTTGATGCCATTTCAAATAGTAGCAATGATAAACAGTCCTCCCACTTGATTTCAAAAGATCAACTTCAATGGAACAATTTTTGTCATCAATATGCCGACATTTGAGGTGTTAATGAAAATATAAGACGATTTTCTTACATTCTTGCAACCAAGATAGAAATTCCGTCGATTCACATTAATTTGATGCCATTTCAAATAGTAGCAATGATAAACAGTCTTCCGACTTGATTTCAAAAGATCGACTTCAATAGCACCTTTTTTGTCATGAATATGCCGACATTTGAGGTGATAATGAAAATATAAGACCATTTTCTTAAATTCTTACCACCAAGATACAAATCCTGTCGATTTACATTAATTTGATGCAACTTCAAATAGTAACAATGATAAATAGTCCTCCCACTTGATTTCAAAAGATCAACTTCAAAAGAACCTTTTTTGTCATGAATATGCCGACATTTGAGGTGATAATGAAAATATAAGAGCATTTTCTTAAATTCTTACCACCAAGATACAAATCCCGTCGATTCACATTAATTTGATGGCATTTCAAATAGTAGCAATGATAAACAGTCCTCCCACTTGATTTCAAAAGATCAACTTCAATGGAACAATTTTTGTCATCAATATGCCGACATTTGAGGTGATAATGAAAATAAAAAACCATTTTCTTACATTCTTGCAACCAAGATAGAAATTCCGTCGATTCACATTAATTTGATGCCATTTCAAATAGTAGCAATGATAAACAGTCCTCCCACTTGATTTCAAAAGATCAACTTCAATGGAACAATTTTTGTCATCAATATGCCGACATTTGAGGTGTTAATGAAAATATAAGACAATTTTCTTACATTCTTGCAACCAAGATAGAAATTCCGTCGATTCACATTAATTTGATGCCATTTCAAATAGTAGCAATGATAAACAGTCTTCCGACTTGATTTCAAAAGATCGACTTCATTAGCAGCTTTTTTGTCATGAATATGCAGACATTTGAGGTGATAATGAAAATATAAGACCATTTTCTTAAATTCTTACCACCAAGATACAAATCCTGTCGATTTACATTAATTTGATGCAACTTCAAATAGTAACAATGATAAATAGTCCTCCCATTTGACATCAAAAGATAAACTTCAATAGCACCTTTTTTGTCATGAATATGCCGACATTTGAGGTGATAATGAAGATATAACACCATTTTCTTACATTCTTGCAACCAAGATAGAAATTCCGTCGATTCACATTAATTTGATGCCATTTCAAATAGTAGCAATGATAAACAGTCCTCCCACTTGATTTCAAAAGATCAACTTCAATGGAACAATTTTTGTCATCAATATGCCGACATTTGAGGTGTTAATGAAAATATAAGACGATTTTCTTACATTCTTGCAACCAAGATAGAAATTCCGTCGATTCACATTAATTTGATGCCATTTCAAATAGTAGCAATGATAAACAGTCTTCCGACTTGATTTCAAAAGATCGACTTCAATAGCACCTTTTTTGTCATGAATATGCCGACATTTGAGGTGATAATGAAAATATAAGACCATTTACTTAAATTCTTACCACCAAGATACAAATCCTGTCGATTTACATTAATTTGATGCAACTTCAAATAGTAACAATGATAAATAGTCCTCCCATTTGACATCAAAAGATCAACTTCAATAGCACCTTTTTTGTCATGAATATGCCGACATTTTAGGTGATAATGAAGATATAACACCATTTTCTTACATTCTTGCAACCAAGATAGAAATTCCGTCGATTCACATTAATTTGATGCCATTTCAAATAGTAGCAATGATAAACAGTCTTCCGACTTGATTTCAAAATATCAACTTCAATGGAACAATTTTTGTCATCAATATGCCGACATTTGAGGTGTTAATTAAAATATAAGACAATTTTCTTACATTCTTGCAACCAAGATAGAAATTCCGTCGATTCACATTAATTTGATGCCATTTCAAATAGTAGCAATGTTAAACAGTCTTCCGACTTGATTTCAAAAGATCAACTTCAATATCACCTTTTTTTTCATGAGTATGCCGACATTTGAGGTGATAATGAAAATATGAGACCATTTTCTTATATTCTTGCAACCAAGATACAAATCCCGTCGATTCACATTAATTTGATTCCATTTCAAATTGTAACAATGATAAACAGTCTTCAGACTTGATTTCAAAAGATCAACTTCAATATCACCTTTTTTGTCATGAATATGCCGACATTCGAGGTGACAATGAAGATATAACACCATTTACTTAAATCCTTGCAACCAAGATACAAATCCCGTCGATTCACATTAATTTGATGCCATTTCATATAGTAGCAATGATAAACAGTCATCCGACTTGATTTCAAAAGATCAACTTCAATATCACCTTTTTTGTCATTAATATGCCGACATTCGAGGTGATAATGAAGATATAAAGCCATTTACTTAAATTCTTGCAACCAAGATACAAATCCCGTCGATTCACATTAATTTGATGCCATTTCAAATAGTAGCAATGATCTACAGTCTTACGACTTGATTTCAAAAGACCAACTTCAATATCAACTTTTGTGTCATGAATATGCCGACATTCGAGGTGATAATCAAGATATAACACCATTTACTTAAATCCTTGCAACCAAGGTACAAATCCCGTCGATTCACATTAATTTGATGCCATTTCATATAGTAGCAGTGATAAACAGTCATCCGACTTGACTTCAAAATATCAACTTCAATATCACCTTTTTTGTCATGAATATGCCGACATTCGAGGTGATAATGAAGATACAAAACCATTTACTTAAATTCTTGCAACCAAGATACAAAAACCGTCCATTCACATTAATTTGATGCCATTTCAAATAGTAGCAATCATAAACAGTCTTCCGACTTGATTTCAAAAGATCAACTTCAATATCACCTTTTTTTTCATGAATATGCCGACATTCGAGGTGATAATGAAGATATAACTCCATTTACTTAAATTCTTGCAACCAAGATACAAATCCCTACGATTCACATTAATTTGATACCATTTCACATAGTAGCAACGATAAACAGTCATCCGACTTGATTTCAAAAGATCAACTTCAATATCACCTTTTTTGTCATGAATATGCCGACATTCGAGGTGATAAAGAAAACATAAGACCATTTACTTAAATTCTTGCAACCAAGATACAAATCCCGTCGATTCACATTAATTTGATGCCATTTCAAATAGTAGCAATCATAAACAGTCTTAAGACTTGATTTCAAAAGATCAACTTCAATATCACCTTTTTTGTCATGAATATGCCGACATTCGAGGTGATAATGAAGATATAACACCATTTACTTAAATTCTTGCAACCAAGATACAAATCCCGTCGATTCACATTAATTTGATGCCATTTCAAATAGTAGCAATCATAAACAGTCTTCAGACTTGATTTCAAAAGATCAACTTCAATATCATCTTTTTTGTCATGAATATGCCGACATTCGAAGTGATAATGAACACCATTTACTTAAATTCTTGCAACCAAGATACAAACCCCGTAGATTCACATTAATTTGATGCCATTTCAAATAGTAGCAATCATAAACAGTCTTCCGACTTGATTTCAAAAGATCAACTTTAATATCACCTTTTTTGTCATGAATACGCCGACATTCGAGGTGATAATGAAGATATAACACCATTTTCTTACATTCTTGCAACCAAGATAGAAATTCCGTCGATTCACATTAATTTGATGCCATTTCAAATAGTAGCAATGATAAACAGTCTTCCGACTTGATTTCAAAAGATCGACTTCAATAGCACCTTTTTTGTCATGAATATGCCGACATTTGAGGTGATAATGAAAATATAAGACCATTTTCTTAAATTCTTACCACCAAGATACAAATCCTGTCGATTCACATTAATTTGATGCAACTTCAAATAGTAACAATGATAAATAGTCCTCCCATTTGACATCAAAAGATCAACTTCAATAGCACCTTTTTTGTCATGAATATGCCGACATTTGAGGTGATAATGAAGATATAACACCATTTTCTTACATTCTTGCAACCAAGATAGAAATTCCGTCGATTCACATTAATTTGATGCCATTTCAAATAGTAGCAATGATAAACAGTCTTCCGACTTGATTTCAAAAGATCGACTTCAATAGCACCTTTTTTGTCATGAGTATGCCGACATTCGAGGTGATAATGAAGATATAACTCCATTTACTTAAATTCTTGCAACCAAGATACAAATCCCTACGATTCACATTAATTTGATACCATTTCACATAGTAGCAACGATAAACAGTCATCCGACTTGATTTCAAAAGATCAACTTCAATATCACCTTTTTTGTCATGAATATGCCGACATTCGAGGTGATAAAGAAAACATAAGACCATTTACTTAAATTCTTGCAACCAAGATACAAATACCGTCGATTCACATTAATTTGATGCCATTTCAAATAGTAGCAATCATAAACAGTCATCCGACTTGATTTCAAAAGATCAACTTCAATATCACCTTTTTTGTCATGAATATGCCGACATTCGAGGTGATAATGAAGATATAACACCATTTACTTAAATTCTTGCAACCAAGATACAAATCCCGTCGACTCACATTAATTTGATGCCATTTCAAATAGTAGCAATCATAAACAGTCTTCAGACTTGATTTCAAAAGATCAACTTCAATATCATCTTTTTTGTCATGAATATGCCGACATTCGAGGTGATAATGAACACCATTTACTTAATTTCTTGCAACCAAGATACAAACCCCGTAGATTCACATTAATTTGATGCCATTTCAAATAGTAGCAATCATAAACAGTCTTCCGACTTGATTTCAAAAGATCAACTTTAATATCACCTTTTTTGTCATGAATACGCCGACATTCGAGGTGATAATGAAGATATAACACCATTTTCTTACATTCTTGCAACCAAGATAGAAATTCCGTCGATTCACATTAATTTGATGCCATTTCAAATAGTAGCAATGATAAACAGTCTTCCGACTTGATTTCAAAAGATCGACTTCAATAGCACCTTTTTTGTCATGAATATGCCGACATTTGAGGTGATAATGAAAATATAAGACCATTTTCTTAAATTCTTACCACCAAGATACAAATCCTGTCGATTCACATTAATTTGATGCAACTTCAAATAGTAACAATGATAAATAGTCCTCCCATTTGACATCAAAAGATCAACTTCAATAGCACCTTTTTTGTCATGAATATGCCGACATTTGAGGTGATAATGAAGATATAACACCATTTTCTTACATTCTTGCAACCAAGATAGAAATTCCGTCGATTCACATTAATTTGATGCCATTTCAAATAGTAGCAATGATAAACAGTCTTCCGACTTGATTTCAAAAGATCGACTTCAATAGCACCTTTTTTGTCATGAGTATGCCGACATTCGAGGTGATAATGAAAATATGAGACCATTTTCTTATATTCTTGCAACCAAGATACAAATCCCGTCGATTCACATTAATTTGATTCCATTTCAAATTGTAACAATGATAAACAGTCTTCAGACTTGATTTCAGAAGATCAACTTCAATATCACCTTTTTTGTCATGAATATGCCGACATTAGAGGTGATAATGAAAATATAAGACCATTTTCTTACATTCTTGCAACCAAGATAGAAATTCCGTCGATTCACATTAATTTGATGCAATTTCAAATAGTAGCAATGATAAACAGTCCTCCCACTTGATTTCAAAAGATCAACTTCAATGGAACAATTTTTGTCATCAATATGCCGACATTTGAGGTGTTAATGAAAATATAAGACAATTTTCTTACATTCTTGCAACCATGATAGAAATTCCGTCGATTCAAATTAATTTGATGCCATTTCAAATAGTAGCAATGTTAAACAGTCTTCCGACTTGATTTCAAAAGATCAACTTCAATATCACCTTTTTTGTCATGAGTATGCCGACATTTGAGGTGATAATGAAAATATGAGACCATTTTCTTATATTCTTGCAACCAAGATACAAATCCCGTCGATTCACATTAATTTGATGGCATTTCAAATAGTAGCAATGATAAACAGTCCTCCCACTTGATTTCAAAAGATCAACTTCAATGGAACAATTTTTGTCATCAATATGCCGACATTTGAGGTGTTAATGAAAATATAAGACAATTTTCTTACATTCTTGCAACCAAGATAGAAATTCCGTCGATTCACATTAATTTGATGCCATTTCAAATAGTAGCAATGATAAACAGTCCTCCCACTTGATTTCAAAAGATCAACTTCAATGGAACAATTTTTGTCATCAATATGCCGACATTTGAGGTGTTGATGAAAATATAAGACAATTTTCTTACATTCTTGCAACCAAGATAGAAATTCCGTCGATTCACATTAATTTGATGCCATTTCAAATAGTAGCAATGATAAACAGTCTTCCGACTTGATTTCAAAAGATCAACTTCAATAGCACCTTTTTTGTCATGAGTATGCCGACATTTGAGGTGATAATAAAATATGAGACCATTTTCTTATATTCTTGCAACCAAGATACAAATCCCGTCGATTCACATTAATTTGATTCCATTTCAAATTGTAACAATGATAAACAGTCTTCAGACTTGATTTCAAAAGATCAACTTCAATATCACCTTTTTTGTCATGAATATGCCGACATTAGAGGTGATAATGAAAATATAAGACCATTTTCTTACATTCTTGCAACCAAGATAGAAATTCCGTCGATTCACATTAATTTGATGCCATTTCAAATAGTAGCAATGATAAACAGTCTTCCGACTTGATTTCAAAAGATCAACTTCAATAGCACCTTTTTTGTCATGAGTATGCCGACATTTGAGGTGATAATAAAATATGAGACCATTTTCTTATATTCTTGCAACCAAGATACAAATCCCGTCGATTCACATTAATTTGATTCCATTTCAAATTGTAACAATGATAAACAGTCTTCAGACTTGATTTCAAAAGATCAACTTCAATATCACCTTTTTTGTCATTAATATGCCGACATTAGAGGTGATAATGAAAATATAAGACCATTTTCTTACATTCTTGCAACCAAGACAGAAATTCCGTCGATTCACATTAATTTGATGCCATTTCAAATAGTAGCAATGATAAACAGTCCTCCCACTTGATTTCAAAAGAACAACTTCAATGGAACAATTTTTGTCATCAATATGCCGACATTTGAGGTGTTAATGAAAATATAAGACAATTTTCTTACATTCTTGCAACCAAGATAGAAATTCCGTCGATTCACATTAATTTGATGCCATTTCAAATAGTAGCAATGATAAACAGTCTTCCGACTTGATTTCAAAAGATCAACTTCAATAGCACCTTTTTTGTCATGAGTATGCCGACATTTGAGGTGATAATAAAATATGAGACCATTTTCTTATATTCTTGCAACCAAGATACAAATCCCGTCGATTCACATTAATTTGATTCCATTTCAAATTGTAACAATGATAAACAGTCTTCAGACTTGATTTCAAAAGATCAACTTCAATATCACCTTTTTTGTCATGAATATGCCGACATTAGAGGTGATAATGAAAATATAAGACCATTTTCTTACATTCTTGCAACCAAGATAGAAATTCCGTCGATTCACATTAATTTGATGCCATTTCAAATAGTAGCAATGATAAACAGTCCTCCCACTTGATTTCAAAAGATCAACTTCAATATCACCTTTTTTGTCATTAATATGCCGACATTCGAGGTGATAATGAAGATATAAAGCCATTTACTTAAATTCTTGCAACCAGGATACAAATCCCGTCGATTCACATTAATTTGATGCCATTTCAAATAGTAGCAATGATCTACAGTCTTCCGACTTGATTTCAAAAGACCAACTTCAATATCAACTTTTGTGTCATGAATATGCCGACATTCAAGGTGATAATCAAGATATAACACCATTTACTTAAATCCTTGCAACCAAGGTACAAATCCCGTCGATTCACATTAATTTCATGCCATTTCATATAGTAGCAGTGATAAACAGTCATCCGACTTGATTTCAAAATATCAACTTCAATATCACCTTTTTTGTCATGAATATGCCGACATTCGAGGTGATAATGAAGATACAAAACCATTTACTTAAATTCTTGCAACCAAGATACAAAAACCGTCGATTCACATTAATTTGATGCCATTTCAAATAGTAGCAATCATAAACAGTCCTCCGACTTGATTTCAAAAGATCAACTTCAATATCACCTTTTTTTTCATGAATATGCCGACATTCGAGGTGATAATGAAGATATAACTCCATTTACTTAAATTCTTGCAACCAAGATGCAAATCCCTACGATTCACATTAATTTGATACCATTTCACATAGTAGCAACGATAAACAGTCATCCGACTTGATTTCAAAAGATCAACTTCAATATCACCCTTTTTGTCATGAATATGCCGACATTCGAGGTGATAAAGAAAACATAAGACCATTTACTTAAATTCTTGCAACCAAGATACAAATCCCGTCGATTCACATTAATTTGATGCCATTTCAAATAGTAGCAATCATAAACAGTCTTCCGACTTGATTTCAAAAGATCAACTTCAATATCACATTTTTTGTCATGAATATGCCGACATTCGAGGTGATAATGAAGATATAACACCATTTTCTTACATTCTTGCAACCAAGATAGAAATTCCGTCGATTCACATTAATTTGATGCCATTTCAAATAGTAGCAATGATAAACAGTCTTCCGACTTGATTTCAAAAGATCAACTTCAATAGCACCTTTTTTGTCATGAGTATGCCGACATTTGAGGTGATAATAAAATATGAGACCATTTTCTTATATTCTTGCAACCAAGATACAAATCCCGTCGATTCACATTAATTTGATTCCATTTCAAATTGTAACAATGATAAACAGTCTTCAGACTTGATTTCAAAAGATCAACTTCAATATCACCTTTTTTGTCATGAATATGCCGACATTCGAGGTGACAATGAAGATATAACACCATTTACTTAAATCCTTGCAACCAAGATACAAATCCCTTCGATTCACATTAATTTGATGCCATTTCATATAGTAGCAATGATAAACAGTCATCCGACTTGATTTCAAAAGATCAACTTCAATATCACCTTTTTTGTCATTAATATGCCGACATTCGAGGTGATAATGAAGATATAAAGCCATTTACTTAAATTCTTGCAACCAAGATACAAATCCCGTCGATTCACATTAATTTGATGCCATTTCAAATAGTAGCAATGATCTACAGTCTTCCGACTTGATTTCAAAAGACCAACTTCAATATCAACTTTTGTGTCATGAATATGCCGACATTCGAGGTGATAATCAAGATATAACACCATTTACTTAAATCCTTGCAACCAAGGTACAAATCCCGTCGATTCACATTAATTCGATGCCATTTCAAATTGTAACAATGATAAACAGTCTTCAGACTTGATTTCAAAAGATCAACTTCAATATCACCTTTTTTGTCATGAATATGCCGACATTAGAGGTGATAATGAAAATATAAGACCATTTTCTTACATTCTTGCAACCAAGATAGAAATTCCGTCGATTCACATTAATTTGATGCCATTTCAAATAGTAGCAATGATAAACAGTCCTCCCACTTGATTTCAAAAGATCAACTTCAATGGAACAATTTTTGTCATCAATATGCCGACATTCGAGGTGACAATGAAGATATAACACCATTTACTTAAATCCTTGCAACCAAGATACAAATCCCGTCGATTCACATTAATTTGATGCCATTTCATATAGTAGCAATGATAAACAGTCATCCGACTTGATTTCAAAAGATCAACTTCAATATCACCTTTTTTGTCATTAATATGCCGACATTCGAGGTGATAATGAAGATATAAAGCCATTTACTTAAATTCTTGCAACCAGGATACAAATCCCGTCGATTCACGTTAATTTGATGCCATTTCAAATAGTAGCAATGATCTACAGTCTTCCGACTTGATTTCAAAAGACCAACTTCAATATCAACTTTTGTGTCATGAATATGCCGACATTCAAGGTGATAATCAAGATATAACACCATTTACTTAAATCCTTGCAACCAAGGTACAAATCCCGTCGATTCACATTAATTTCATGCCATTTCATATAGTAGCAGTGATAAACAGTCATCCGACTTGATTTCACAATATCAACTTCAATATCACCTTTTTTGTCATGAATATGCCGACATTCGAGGTGATAATGAAGATACAAAACCATTTACTTAAATTCTTGCAACCAAGATACAAAAACCGTCGATTCACATTAATTTGATGCCATTTCAAATAGTAGCAATCATAAACAGTCCTCCGACTTGATTTCAAAAGATCAACTTCAATATCACCTTTTTTTTCATGAATATGCCGACATTCGAGGTGATAATGAAGATATAACTCCATTTACTTAAATTCTTGCAACCAAGATGCAAATCCCTACGATTCACATTAATTTGATACCATTTCACATAGTAGCAACGATAAACAGTCATCCGACTTGATTTCAAAAGATCAACTTCAATATCACCCTTTTTGTCATGAATATGCCGACATTCGAGGTGATAAAGAAAACATAAGACCATTTACTTAAATTCTTGCAACCAAGATACAAATCCCGTCGATTCACATTAATTTGATGCCATTTCAAATAGTAGCAATCATAAACAGTCTTCCGACTTGATTTCAAAAGATCAACTTCAATATCACATTTTTTGTCATGAATATGCCGACATTCGAGGTGATAATGAAGATATAACACCATTTTCTTACATTCTTGCAACCAAGATAGAAATTCCGTCGATTCACATTAATTTGATGCCATTTCAAATAGTAGCAATCATAAACAGTCCTCCCACTTGATTTCAAAAGATCAACTTCAATGGAACAATTTTTGTCATCAATATGCCGACATTTGAGGTGTTAATGAAAATATAAGATAATTTTCTTACATTCTTGCAACCAAGATAGAAATTCCGTCGATTCACATTAATTTGATGCCATTTCAAATAGTAGCAATGATAAACAGTCTTCCGACTTGATTTCAAAAGATCAACTTCAATAGCACCTTTTTTGTCATGAGTATGCCGACATTTGAGGTGATAATAAAATATGAGACCATTTTCTTATATTCTTGCAACCAAGATACAAATCCCGTCGATTCACATTAATTTGATTCCATTTCAAATTGTAACAATGATAAACAGTCTTCAGACTTGATTTCAAAAGATCAACTTCAATATCACCTTTTTTGTCATGAATATGCCGACATTAGAGGTGATAATGAAGATACAAAACCATTTACTTAAATTCTTGCAACCAAGATACAAAAACCGTCGATTCACATTAATTTGATGCCATTTCAAAAAGTAGCCATCATAAACAGTCTTCCGACTTGATTTCAAAAGATCAACTTCAATATCACCTTTTTTGTCATGAATATGCCGACATTCGAAGTGATAATGAAGATACAAAACCATTTACTTAAATTCTTGCAACCAAGATACAAAAACCGTCGATTCACATTAATTTGATGCCATTTCAAAAAGTAGCCATCATAAACAGTCTTCCGACTTGATTTCAAAAGATCAACTTCAATATCACCTTTCTTTTCATGAATATGCCGACATTCGAGGTGATAATGAAGATATAACTCCATCTACTTAAATTCTTGCAACCAAGATACAAATCCCTACGATTCACATTAATTTGATACCATTTCACATAGTAGCAAGATACAAAAACCGTCGATTCACATTAATTTGATGCCATTTCAAATAGTAGCAATCATAAACAGTCTTCAGACTTGATTTCAAAAGATCAACTTCAATATCATCTTTTTTGTCATGAATATGCCGACATTCGAGGTGATAATGAACACCATTTACTTAAATTCTTGCAACCAAGATACAAACCCCGTAGATTCACATTAATTTGATGCCATTTCAAATAGTAGCAATCATAAACAGTCTTCCGACTTGATTTCAAAAGATCAACTTTAATATCACCTTTTTTGTCATGAATATGCCGACATTCGAGGTGATAATGAAGATATAACACCATTTACTTAAATTCTTGCAACCAAGATACAAATTCCGTCGATTCACATTAATTTGATGCCATTTCAAATAGTAGCAATGATAAACAGTCTTCCGACTTGATTTCAAAAGATCGACTTCAATAGCACCTTTTTTGTCATGAATATGTCGACATTTGAGGTGATAATGAAAATATAAGACCATTTTCTTAAATTCTTACCACCAAGATAAAAATCCTGTCGATTCACATTAATTTGATGCAACTTCAAATAGTAACAATGATAGATAGTCCTCCCATTTGACATCAAAAGATCAACTTCAATAGCACCTTTTTTGTCATGAATATGCCGACATTCGAGGTGATAATGAAGATATAACTCCATTTACTTAAATTCTTGCAACCAAGATACAAATCAATACGATTCACATTAATTTGATACCATTTCACATAGTAGCAACGATAAACAGTCATCCGACTTGATTTCAAAAGATCAACTTCAATATCACCTTTTTTGTCATGAATATGCCGACATTCGAGGTGATAAAGAAAACATAAGACCATTTACTTAAATTCTTGCAACCAAGATACAAATCCCGTCGATTCACATTAATTTGATGCCATTTCAAATAGTAGCAATCATAAACAGTCATCCGACTTGATTTCAAAAGATCAACTTCAATATCACCTTTTTTGTCATGAATATGCCGACATTCGAGGTGATAATGAAGATATAACACCATTTACTTAAATTCTTGCAACCAAGATACAAATCCCGTCGATTCACATTAATTTGATGCCATTTCAAATAGTAGCAATCATAAACAGTCTTCAGACTTGATTTCAAAAGATCAACTTCAATATCATCTTTTTTGTCATGAATATGCCGACATTCGAGGTGATAATGAACACCATTTACTTAAATTCTTGCAACCAAGATACAAACCCCGTAGATTCACATTAATTTGATGCCATTTCAAATAGTAGCAATCATAAACAGTCTTCCGACTTGATTTCAAAAGATCAACTTTAATATCACCTTTTTTGTCATGAATATGCCGACATTCGAGGTGATAATGAAGATATAACACCATTTACTTAAATTCTTGCAACCAAGATACAAATTCCGTCGATTCACATTAATTTGATGCCATTTCAAATAGTAGCAATGATAAACAGTCTTCCGACTTGATTTCAAAAGATCAACTTCAATAGCACCTTTTTTGTCATGAGTATGCCGACATTTGAGGTGATAATAAAATATGAGACCATTTTCTTATATTCTTGCAACCAAGATACAAATCCCGTCGATTCACATTAATTTGATTCCATTTCAAATTGTAACAATGATAAACAGTCTTCAGACTTGATTTCAAAAGATCAACTTCAATATCACCGTTTTTGTCATGAATATGCCGACATTAGAGGTGATAATGAAAATATAAGACCATTTTCTTACATTCTTGCAACCAAGATAGAAATTCCGTCGATTCACATTAATTTGATGCCATTTCAAATAGTAGCAATGATAAACAGTCCTCCCACTTGATTTCAAAAGATCAACTTCAATATCACCTTTTTTGTCATTAATATGCCGACATTCGAGGTGATAATGAAGATATAAAGCCATTTACTTAAATTCTTGCAACCAGGATACAAATCCCGTCGATTCACATTAATTTGATGCCATTTCAAATAGTAGCAATGATCTACAGTCTTCCGACTTGATTTCAAAAGACCAACTTCAATATCAACTTTTGTGTCATGAATATGCCGACATTCAAGGTGATAATCAAGATATAACACCATTTACTTAAATCCTTGCAACCAAGGTACAAATCCCGTCGATTCACATTAATTTCATGCCATTTCATATAGTAGCAGTGATAAACAGTCATCCGACTTGATTTCAAAATATCAACTTCAATATCACCTTTTTTGTCATGAATATGCCGACATTCGAGGTGATAATGAAGATACAAAACCATTTACTTAAATTCTTGCAACCAAGATACAAAAACCGTCGATTCACATTAATTTGATGCCATTTCAAATAGTAGCAATCATAAACAGTCCTCCGACTTGATTTCAAAAGATCAACTTCAATATCACCTTTTTTTTCATGAATATGCCGACATTCGAGGTGATAATGAAGATATAACTCCATTTACTTAAATTCTTGCAACCAAGATGCAAATCCCTACGATTCACATTAATTTGATACCATTTCACATAGTAGCAACGATAAACAGTCATCCGACTTGATTTCAAAAGATCAACTTCAATATCACCCTTTTTGTCATGAATATGCCGACATTCGAGGTGATAAAGAAAACATAAGACCATTTACTTAAATTCTTGCAACCAAGATACAAATCCCGTCGATTCACATTAATTTGATGCCATTTCAAATAGTAGCAATCATAAACAGTCTTCCGACTTGATTTCAAAAGATCAACTTCAATATCACATTTTTTGTCATGAATATGCCGACATTCGAGGTGATAATGAAGATATAACACCATTTTCTTACATTCTTGCAACCAAGATAGAAATTCCGTCGATTCACATTAATTTGATGCCATTTCAAATAGTAGCAATGATAAACAGTCTTCCGACTTGATTTCAAAAGATCAACTTCAATAGCACCTTTTTTGTCATGAGTATGCCGACATTTGAGGTGATAATAAAATATGAGACCATTTTCTTATATTCTTGCAACCAAGATACAAATCCCGTCGATTCACATTAATTTGATTCCATTTCAAATTGTAACAATGATAAACAGTCTTCAGACTTGATTTCAAAAGATCAACTTCAATATCACCTTTTTTGTCATGAATATGCCGACATTCGAGGTGACAATGAAGATATAACACCATTTACTTAAATCCTTGCAACCAAGATACAAATCCCTTCGATTCACATTAATTTGATGCCATTTCATATAGTAGCAATGATAAACAGTCATCCGACTTGATTTCAAAAGATCAACTTCAATATCACCTTTTTTGTCATTAATATGCCGACATTCGAGGTGATAATGAAGATATAAAGCCATTTACTTAAATTCTTGCAACCAAGATACAAATCCCGTCGATTCACATTAATTTGATGCCATTTCAAATAGTAGCAATGATCTACAGTCTTCCGACTTGATTTCAAAAGACCAACTTCAATATCAACTTTTGTGTCATGAATATGCCGACATTCGAGGTGATAATCAAGATATAACACCATTTACTTAAATCCTTGCAACCAAGGTACAAATCCCGTCGATTCACATTAATTCGATGCCATTTCAAATTGTAACAATGATAAACAGTCTTCAGACTTGATTTCAAAAGATCAACTTCAATATCACCTTTTTTGTCATGAATATGCCGACATTAGAGGTGATAATGAAAATATAAGACCATTTTCTTACATTCTTGCAACCAAGATAGAAATTCCGTCGATTCACATTAATTTGATGCCATTTCAAATAGTAGCAATGATAAACAGTCCTCCCACTTGATTTCAAAAGATCAACTTCAATGGAACAATTTTTGTCATCAATATGCCGACATTCGAGGTGACAATGAAGATATAACACCATTTACTTAAATCCTTGCAACCAAGATACAAATCCCGTCGATTCACATTAATTTGATGCCATTTCATATAGTAGCAATGATAAACAGTCATCCGACTTGATTTCAAAAGATCAACTTCAATATCACCTTTTTTGTCATTAATATGCCGACATTCGAGGTGATAATGAAGATATAAAGCCATTTACTTAAATTCTTGCAACCAGGATACAAATCCCGTCGATTCACGTTAATTTGATGCCATTTCAAATAGTAGCAATGATCTACAGTCTTCCGACTTGATTTCAAAAGACCAACTTCAATATCAACTTTTGTGTCATGAATATGCCGACATTCAAGGTGATAATCAAGATATAACACCATTTACTTAAATCCTTGCAACCAAGGTACAAATCCCGTCGATTCACATTAATTTCATGCCATTTCATATAGTAGCAGTGATAAACAGTCATCCGACTTGATTTCACAATATCAACTTCAATATCACCTTTTTTGTCATGAATATGCCGACATTCGAGGTGATAATGAAGATACAAAACCATTTACTTAAATTCTTGCAACCAAGATACAAAAACCGTCGATTCACATTAATTTGATGCCATTTCAAATAGTAGCAATCATAAACAGTCCTCCGACTTGATTTCAAAAGATCAACTTCAATATCACCTTTTTTTTCATGAATATGCCGACATTCGAGGTGATAATGAAGATATAACTCCATTTACTTAAATTCTTGCAACCAAGATGCAAATCCCTACGATTCACATTAATTTGATACCATTTCACATAGTAGCAACGATAAACAGTCATCCGACTTGATTTCAAAAGATCAACTTCAATATCACCCTTTTTGTCATGAATATGCCGACATTCGAGGTGATAAAGAAAACATAAGACCATTTACTTAAATTCTTGCAACCAAGATACAAATCCCGTCGATTCACATTAATTTGATGCCATTTCAAATAGTAGCAATCATAAACAGTCTTCCGACTTGATTTCAAAAGATCAACTTCAATATCACATTTTTTGTCATGAATATGCCGACATTCGAGGTGATAATGAAGATATAACACCATTTTCTTACATTCTTGCAACCAAGATAGAAATTCCGTCGATTCACATTAATTTGATGCCATTTCAAATAGTAGCAATCATAAACAGTCCTCCCACTTGATTTCAAAAGATCAACTTCAATGGAACAATTTTTGTCATCAATATGCCGACATTTGAGGTGTTAATGAAAATATAAGATAATTTTCTTAAATTCTTACCACCGAGATAAAAATCCTGTCGATTCACATTAATTTGATGCAACTTCAAATAGTAACAATGATAAATAGTCCTCCCATTTGACATCAAAAGATCAACTTCAATAGCACCTTTTTTGTCATGAATATGCCGACATTCGAGGTGATAATGAAGATATAACTCCATTTACTTAAATTCTTGCAACCAAGATACAAATCAAAACGATTCACATTAATTTGATACCATTTCACATAGTAGCAACGATAAACAGTCATCCGACTTGATTTCAAAAGATCAACTTCAATATCACCTTTTTTGTCATGAATATGCCGACATTCGAGGTGATAAAGAAAACATAAGACCATTTACTTAAATTCTTGCAACCAAGATACAAATCCCGTCGATTCACATTAATTTGATGCCATTTCAAATAGTAGCAATCATAAACAGTCATCCGACTTGATTTCAAAAGATCAACTTCAATATCACCTTTTTTGTCATGAATATGCCGACATTCGAGGTGATAATGAAGATATAACACCATTTACTTAAATTCTTGCAACCAAGATACAAATCCCGTCGATTCACATTAATTTGATGCCATTTCAAATAGTAGCAATCATAAACAGTCTTCAGACTTGATTTCAAAAGATCAACTTCAATATCATCTTTTTTGTCATGAATATGCCGACATTCGAGGTGATAATGAACACCATTTACTTAAATTCTTGCAACCAAGATACAAACCCCGTAGATTCACATTAATTTGATGCCATTTCAAATAGTAGCAATCATAAACAGTCTTCCGACTTGATTTCAAAAGATCAACTTTAATATCACCTTTTTTGTCATGAATATGCCGACATTCGAGGTGATAATGAAGATATAACACCATTTACTTAAATTCTTGCAACCAAGATACAAATTCCGTCGATTCACATTAATTTGATGCCATTTCAAATAGTAGCAATGATAAACAGTCTTCCGACTTGATTTCAAAAGATCAACTTCAATAGCACCTTTTTTGTCATGAGTATGCCGACATTTGAGGTGATAATAAAATATGAGACCATTTTCTTATATTCTTGCAACCAAGATACAAATCCCGTCGATTCACATTAATTTGATTCCATTTCAAATTGTAACAATGATAAACAGTCTTCAGACTTGATTTCAAAAGATCAACTTCAATATCACCTTTTTTGTCATGAATATGCCGACATTAGAGGTGATAATGAAAATATAAGACCATTTTCTTACATTCTTGCAACCAAGATAGAAATTCCGTCGATTCACATTAATTTGATGCCATTTCAAATAGTAGCAATGATAAACAGTCCTCCCACTTGATTTCAAAAGATCAACTTCAATATCACCTTTTTTGTCATTAATATGCCGACATTCGAGGTGATAATGAAGATATAAAGCCATTTACTTAAATTCTTGCAACCAGGATACAAATCCCGTCGATTCACATTAATTTGATGCCATTTCAAATAGTAGCAATGATCTACAGTCTTCCGACTTGATTTCAAAAGACCAACTTCAATATCAACTTTTGTGTCATGAATATGCCGACATTCAAGGTGATAATCAAGATATAACACCATTTACTTAAATCCTTGCAACCAAGGTACAAATCCCGTCGATTCACATTAATTTCATGCCATTTCATATAGTAGCAGTGATAAACAGTCATCCGACTTGATTTCAAAATATCAACTTCAATATCACCTTTTTTGTCATGAATATGCCGACATTCGAGGTGATAATGAAGATACAAAACCATTTACTTAAATTCTTGCAACCAAGATACAAAAACCGTCGATTCACATTAATTTGATGCCATTTCAAATAGTAGCAATCATAAACAGTCCTCCGACTTGATTTCAAAAGATCAACTTCAATATCACCTTTTTTTTCATGAATATGCCGACATTCGAGGTGATAATGAAGATATAACTCCATTTACTTAAATTCTTGCAACCAAGATGCAAATCCCTACGATTCACATTAATTTGATACCATTTCACATAGTAGCAACGATAAACAGTCATCCGACTTGATTTCAAAAGATCAACTTCAATATCACCCTTTTTGTCATGAATATGCCGACATTCGAGGTGATAAAGAAAACATAAGACCATTTACTTAAATTCTTGCAACCAAGATACAAATCCCGTCGATTCACATTAATTTGATGCCATTTCAAATAGTAGCAATCATAAACAGTCTTCCGACTTGATTTCAAAAGATCAACTTCAATATCACATTTTTTGTCATGAATATGCCGACATTCGAGGTGATAATGAAGATATAACACCATTTTCTTACATTCTTGCAACCAAGATAGAAATTCCGTCGATTCACATTAATTTGATGCCATTTCAAATAGTAGCAATGATAAACAGTCTTCCGACTTGATTTCAAAAGATCAACTTCAATAGCACCTTTTTTGTCATGAGTATGCCGACATTTGAGGTGATAATAAAATATGAGACCATTTTCTTATATTCTTGCAACCAAGATACAAATCCCGTCGATTCACATTAATTTGATTCCATTTCAAATTGTAACAATGATAAACAGTCTTCAGACTTGATTTCAAAAGATCAACTTCAATATCACCTTTTTTGTCATGAATATGCCGACATTCGAGGTGACAATGAAGATATAACACCATTTACTTAAATCCTTGCAACCAAGATACAAATCCCTTCGATTCACATTAATTTGATGCCATTTCATATAGTAGCAATGATAAACAGTCATCCGACTTGATTTCAAAAGATCAACTTCAATATCACCTTTTTTGTCATTAATATGCCGACATTCGAGGTGATAATGAAGATATAAAGCCATTTACTTAAATTCTTGCAACCAAGATACAAATCCCGTCGATTCACATTAATTTGATGCCATTTCAAATAGTAGCAATGATCTACAGTCTTCCGACTTGATTTCAAAAGACCAACTTCAATATCAACTTTTGTGTCATGAATATGCCGACATTCGAGGTGATAATCAAGATATAACACCATTTACTTAAATCCTTGCAACCAAGGTACAAATCCCGTCGATTCACATTAATTCGATGCCATTTCAAATTGTAACAATGATAAACAGTCTTCAGACTTGATTTCAAAAGATCAACTTCAATATCACCTTTTTTGTCATGAATATGCCGACATTAGAGGTGATAATGAAAATATAAGACCATTTTCTTACATTCTTGCAACCAAGATAGAAATTCCGTCGATTCACATTAATTTGATGCCATTTCAAATAGTAGCAATGATAAACAGTCCTCCCACTTGATTTCAAAAGATCAACTTCAATGGAACAATTTTTGTCATCAATATGCCGACATTCGAGGTGACAATGAAGATATAACACCATTTACTTAAATCCTTGCAACCAAGATACAAATCCCGTCGATTCACATTAATTTGATGCCATTTCATATAGTAGCAATGATAAACAGTCATCCGACTTGATTTCAAAAGATCAACTTCAATATCACCTTTTTTGTCATTAATATGCCGACATTCGAGGTGATAATGAAGATATAAAGCCATTTACTTAAATTCTTGCAACCAGGATACAAATCCCGTCGATTCACGTTAATTTGATGCCATTTCAAATAGTAGCAATGATCTACAGTCTTCCGACTTGATTTCAAAAGACCAACTTCAATATCAACTTTTGTGTCATGAATATGCCGACATTCAAGGTGATAATCAAGATATAACACCATTTACTTAAATCCTTGCAACCAAGGTACAAATCCCGTCGATTCACATTAATTTCATGCCATTTCATATAGTAGCAGTGATAAACAGTCATCCGACTTGATTTCACAATATCAACTTCAATATCACCTTTTTTGTCATGAATATGCCGACATTCGAGGTGATAATGAAGATACAAAACCATTTACTTAAATTCTTGCAACCAAGATACAAAAACCGTCGATTCACATTAATTTGATGCCATTTCAAATAGTAGCAATCATAAACAGTCCTCCGACTTGATTTCAAAAGATCAACTTCAATATCACCTTTTTTTTCATGAATATGCCGACATTCGAGGTGATAATGAAGATATAACTCCATTTACTTAAATTCTTGCAACCAAGATGCAAATCCCTACGATTCACATTAATTTGATACCATTTCACATAGTAGCAACGATAAACAGTCATCCGACTTGATTTCAAAAGATCAACTTCAATATCACCCTTTTTGTCATGAATATGCCGACATTCGAGGTGATAAAGAAAACATAAGACCATTTACTTAAATTCTTGCAACCAAGATACAAATCCCGTCGATTCACATTAATTTGATGCCATTTCAAATAGTAGCAATCATAAACAGTCTTCCGACTTGATTTCAAAAGATCAACTTCAATATCACATTTTTTGTCATGAATATGCCGACATTCGAGGTGATAATGAAGATATAACACCATTTTCTTACATTCTTGCAACCAAGATAGAAATTCCGTCGATTCACATTAATTTGATGCCATTTCAAATAGTAGCAATCATAAACAGTCCTCCCACTTGATTTCAAAAGATCAACTTCAATGGAACAATTTTTGTCATCAATATGCCGACATTTGAGGTGTTAATGAAAATATAAGATAATTTTCTTACATTCTTGCAACCAAGATAGAAATTCCGTCGATTCACATTAATTTGATGCCATTTCAAATAGTAGCAATGATAAACAGTCTTCCGACTTGATTTCAAAAGATCAACTTCAATAGCACCTTTTTTGTCATGAGTATGATGACATTTGAGGTGATAATAAAATATGAGACCATTTTCTTATATTCTTGCAACCAAGATACAAATCCCGTCGATTCACATTAATTTGATTCCATTTCAAATTGTAACAATGATAAACAGTCTTCAGACTTGATTTCAAAAGATCAACTTCAATATCACCTTTTTTGTCATGAATATGCCGACATTAGAGGTGATAATGAAGATACAAAACCATTTACTTAAATTCTTGCAACCAAGATACAAAAACCGTCGATTCACATTAATTTGATGCCATTTCAAAAAGTAGCCATCATAAACAGTCTTCCGACTTGATTTCAAAAGATCAACTTCAATATCACCTTTTTTGTCATGAATATGCCGACATTCGAGGTGATAATGAAGATACAAAACCATTTACTTAAATTCTTGCAACCAAGATACAAAAACCGTCGATTCACATTAATTTGATGCCATTTCAAAAAGTAGCCATCATAAACAGTCTTCCGACTTGATTTCAAAAGATCAACTTCAATATCACCTTTCTTTTCATGAATATGCCGACATTCGAGGTGATAATGAAGATATAAGACCATTTTCTTACATTCTTGCAACCAAGATAGAAATTCCGTCGATTCACATTAATTTGATGCAATTTCAAATAGTAGCAATGATAAACAGTCCTCCCACTTGATTTCAAAAAATCAACTTCAATATCACCTTTTTTGTCATTAATATGCCGACATTCGAGGTGATAATGAAGATATAAAGCCATTTACTTAAATTCTTGCAACCAGGATACAAATCCCGTCGATTCACATTAATTTGATGCCATTTCAAATAGTAGCAATGATCTACAGTCTTCCGACTTGATTTCAAAAGACCAACTTCAATATCAACTTTTGTGTCATGAATATGCCGACATTCAAGGTGATAATCAAGATATAACACCATTTACTTAAATCCTTGCAACCAAGGTACAAATCCCGTCGATTCACATTAATTTCATGCCATTTCATATAGTAGCAGTGATAAACAGTCATCCGACTTGATTTCAAAATATCAACTTCAATATCACCTTTTTTGTCATGAATATGCCGACATTCGAGGTGATAATGAAGATACAAAACCATTTACTTAAATTCTTGCAACCAAGATACAAAAACCGTCGATTCACATTAATTTGATGCCATTTCAAATAGTAGCAATCATAAACAGTCCTCCGACTTGATTTCAAAAGATCAACTTCAATATCACCTTTTTTTTCATGAATATGCCGACATTCGAGGTGATAATGAAGATATAACTCCATTTACTTAAATTCTTGCAACCAAGATGCAAATCCCTACGATTCACATTAATTTGATACCATTTCAAATAGTAGCAACGATAAACAGTCTTCCGACTTGATTTCAAAAGATCAACTTCAATATCACATTTTTTGTCATGAATATGCCGACATTCGAGGTGATAATGAAGATATAACACCATTTTCTTACATTCTTGCAACCAAGATAGAAATTCCGTCGATTCACATTAATTTGATGCCATTTCAAATAGTAGCAATCATAAACAGTCCTCCCACTTGATTTCAAAAGATCAACTTCAATATCACCTTTTTTGTCATGAATATGCCGACATTAGAGGTGATAATGAAAATATAAGACCATTTTCTTACATTCTTGCAACCAAGATAGAAATTCCGTCGATTCACATTAATTTGATGCCATTTCAAATAGTAGCAATGATAAACAGTCCTCCCACTTGATTTCAAAAGATCAACTTCAATGGAACAATTTTTGTCATCAATATGCCGACATTCGAGGTGACAATGAAGATATAACACCATTTACTTAAATCCTTGCAACCAAGATACAAATCCCGTCGATTCACATTAATTTGATGCCATTTCATATAGTAGCAATGATAAACAGTCATCCGACTTGATTTCAAAAGATCAACTTCAATATCACCTTTTTTGTCATTAATATGCCGACATTCGAGGTGATAATGAAGATATAAAGCCATTTACTTAAATTCTTGCAACCAAGATACAAATCCCGTCGATTCACATTAATTTGATGCCATTTCAAATAGTAGCAATCATAAACAGTCTTCAGACTTGATTTCAAAAGATCAACTTCAATATCATCTTTTTTGTCATGAATATGCCGACATTCGAGGTGATAATGAACACCACTTACTTAAATTCTTGCAACCAAGATACAAACCCCGTAGATTCACATTAATTTGATGCCATTTCAAATAGTAGCAATCATAAACAGTCTTCCGACTTGATTTCAAAAGATCAACTTTAATATCACCTTTTTTGTCATGAATATGCCGACATTCGAGGTGATAATGAAGATATAACACCATTTACTTAAATTCTTGCAACCAAGATACAAATTCCGTCGATTCACATTAATTTGATGCCATTTCAAATAGTAGCAATGATAAACAGTCTTCCGACTTGATTTCAAAAGATCGACTTCAATAGCACCTTTTTTGTCATGAATATGTCGACATTTGAGGTGATAATGAAAATATAAGACCATTTTCTTAAATTCTTACCACCAAGATAAAAATCCTGTCGATTCACATTAATTTGATGCAACTTCAAATAGTAACAATGATAAATAGTCCTCCCATTTGACATCAAAAGATCAACTTCAATAGCACCTTTTTTGTCATGAATATGCCGACATTCGAGGTGATAATGAAGATATAACTCCATTTACTTAAATTCTTGCAACCAAGATACAAATCAATACGATTCACATTAATTTGATACCATTTCACATAGTAGCAACGATAAACAGTCTTCCGACTTGATTTCAAAAGATCGACTTCAATAGCACCTTTTTTGTCATGAGTATGCCGACATTCGAGGTGATAATGAAAATATGAGACCATTTTCTTATATTCTTGCAACCAAGATACAAATCCCGTCGATTCACATTAATTTGATGCAATTTCAAATAGTAGCAATGATAAACAGTCCTCCCACTTGATTTCAAAAGATCAACTTCAATGGAACAATTTTTGTCATCAATATGCCGACATTTGAGGTGTTAATGAAAATATAAGACAATTTTCTTACATTCTTGCAACCAAGATAGAAATTCCGTCGATTCACATTAATTTGATGCCATTTCAAATAGTAGCAATGTTAAACAGTCTTCCGACTTGATTTCAAAAGATCAACTTCAATATCACCTTTTTTGTCATGAGTATGCCGACATTTGAGGTGATAATGAAAATATGAGACCATTTTCTTATATTCTTGCAACCAAGATACAAATCCCGTCGATTCACATTAATTTGATGCCATTTCAAATAGTAGCAATGATAAACAGTCCTCCCACTTGATTTCAAAAGATCAACTTCAATGGAACAATTTTTGTCATCAATATGCCGACATTTGAGGTGTTAATGAAAATATAAGACAATTTTCTTACATTCTTGCAACCAAGATAGAAATTCCGTCGATTCACATTAATTTGATGCCATTTTAAATAGTAGCAATGATAAACAGTCTTCCGACTTGATTTCAAAAGATCAACTTCAATAGCACCTTTTTTGTCATGAGTATGCCGACATTTGAGGTGATAATAAAATATGAGACCATTTTCTTATATTCTTGCAACCAAGATACAAATCCCGTCGATTCACATTAATTTGATTCCATTTCAAATTGTAACAATGATAAACAGTCTTCAGACTTGATTTCAAAAGATCAACTTCAATATCACCTTTTTTGTCATGAATATGCCGACATTAGAGGTGATAATGAAAATATAAGACCATTTTCTTACATTCTTGCAACCAAGATACAAATCCCGTCGATTCACATTAATTTGATGCCATTTCAAATAGTAGCAATGATAAACAGTCTTCCGACTTGATTTCAAAAGATCAACTTCAATAGCACCTTTTTTGTCATGAGTATGCCGACATTTGAGGTGATAATAAACTATGAGACCATTTTCTTATATTCTTGCAACCAAGATACAAATCCCGTCGATTCACATTAATTTGATTCAATTTCAAATTGTAACAATGATAAACAGTCTTCAGACTCTATTTCAAAAGATCAACTTCAATATCACCTTTTTTGTCATGAATATGCCGACATTAGAGGTGATAATGAAAATATAAGACCATTTTCTTACATTCTTGCAACCAAGATAGAAATTCCGTCGATTCACATTAATTTGATGCAATTTCATATAGTAGCAATGATAAACAGTCATCCGACTTGATTTCAAAAGATCAACTTCAATATCACCTTTTTTGTCATGAATATGCCGACATTCGAGGTGATAAAGAAAACATAAGACCATTTTCTTACATTCTTGCAACCAAGATAGAAATTCCGTCGATTCACATTAATTTGATGCCATTTCAAATAGTAGCAATGATCAACAGTCCTCCCACTTGATTTCAAAAGATCAACTTCAATGGAACAATTTTTGTCATCAATATGCCGACATTCGAGGTGACAATGAAGATATAACACCATTTACTTAAATCCTTGCAACCAAGATACAAATCCCGTCGATTCACATTAATTTGATGCCATTTCATATAGTAGCAATGATAAACAGTCATCCGACTTGATTTCAAAAGATCAACTTCAATATCACCTTTTTTTTCATGAATATGCCGACATTCGAGGTGATAATGAAGATATAACTCCATTTACTTAAATTCTTGCAACCAAGATACAAATCCCTACGATTCACATTAATTTGATACCATTTCACATAGTAGCAACGATAAACAGTCATCCGACTTGATTTCAAAAGATCAACTTCAATATCACCTTTTTTGTCATGAATATGCCGACATTCGAGGTGATAAAGAAAACATAAGACCATTTACTTAAATTCTTGCAACCAAGATACAAATCCCGTCGATTCACATTAATTTGATGCCATTTCAAATAGTAGCAATCATAAACAGTCTTCCGACTTGATTTCAAAAGATCAACTTCAATATCACCTTTTTTGTCATGAATATGCCGACATTCGAGGTGATAATGAAGATATAACACCATTTACTTAAATTCTTGCAACCAAGATACAAATCCCGTCGATTCACATTAATTTGATGCCATTTCAAATAGTAGCAATCATAAACAGTCTTCAGACTTGATTTCAAAAGATCAACTTCAATATCATCTTTTTTGTCATGAATATGCCGACATTCGAGGTGATAATGCACACCATTTACTTAAATTCTTGCAACCAAGATACAAATCCCGTCGATTCACATTAATTTGATGCCATTTCAAATAGTAGCAATCATAAACAGTCTTCCGACTTGATTTCAAAAGATCAACTTCAATATCACCTTTTTTGTCATGAATATGCCGACATTCGAGGTGATAATGAAGAAATAACACCATTTTCTTAAATTCTTGCAACCAAGATACAAATCCCGTCGATTCACATTAATTTGATGCCATTTCAAATAGTAGCAATCATAAACAGTCTTCCGACTTGATTTCAAAAGATCAACTTCAATATCACCTTTTTTGTCATGAATATGCCGACATTCGAGATGATTATGAAGAAATAACACCATTTTCTTAAATTCTTGCAACCAAGATACAAATCCCGTCGATTCACATTAATTTGATGCCATTTCAAATAGTAGCAATCATAAATAGTCTTCCGACGTGATTTCAAAAGATCAACTTCAATATCACCTTTTTTGTCATGAATATGCCGACATTTGAGGTGATACTGAAGATATAACACCATTAACTTAAATTCTTGCAACCAAGATACAAATCCCGTCGATTCACATTAATTTGACGCCATTTCAAATAGTAGCAATCATAGATAGTCTTCCGACTTCATTTCAAAAGATCAACTTCAATAGCACATCTTTGTCATGAATATGCCGACATTTGAGGTGATAATGAAATTATAAGACCAGTTTCTTAAATTCTTGCAACCAAGATACAAATCTCATCGATTCACATTAATTTGATGCCATTTCAAATAGAAGTAGTCATAAACAGACTCTCGACTTGATTTCAAAAGATCAACTTCAATAGCACATTTTTGTCATGAATATGCCGACATTTGAGGTGATAATGAAATATAAGACCATTTTGTTATATTCTTGCAACCAAGATACAAATCCCGTCGATTCACATTAATTTGATTCCATTTCAAATAGTAGCAATCATAAACAGTCTTCCGACTTGATTTCAAAAGATCAACTTCAATAGCACCTTTTTTGTCATGAATATGCCGACATTTTAGGTGATAATGAAAATATATGACCATTTTCTTATATTCTTGCAACCAAGATACAAATCCCGTTGATTTACATTAACTTGATGCCATTTCAAATTGTAGCAATCATAAACAGTCTTCCGACTTGATTTCAAAAGATCAACTTCAATAGCACCTTTTTTGACATGAATATGCCGACATTTGAGGTGATAATGAAAATATAAGACCATTTTCTGAAATTTTTGCAGCCAAGATACAAATCACGTCCTTTCACATTAATTTGATGCCATTTCAAATAGTAGCAATCACAAACAGTCTTCCGACTTGATTTAAAAAGATCAACTTCAATAGCACGTTCTTTGTCATGAATATGCTGACATTTGAGGTGATAATGAAATTATAAGACCATTTTCTTAAATCATTGCAACCACGATACAGATCCCGTCGATTCACATTATTTTGATGCCATTTCAAATTGTAGCAATGATAAAAAGTCATCCGACTTGATTCAAAAGATCAACTTCAATAGCACATTTTTGGTCATGAATATGGCGAAATTTGAGCTGATAATGAAAATATAAGACCATATTCTTATATTCTGCTACCAAGATACAAATCCAGTCGATTCACATTAATTTGATGCCATTTTAAATTGTAGCAATCACAAACAGTCTTCCGACTTGATTTCAAAAGATCAACTTCAATAGCACATTTTTTGTCATGAATATGCCGAAATTTGAGCTGATAATGAAAATATAAAACCATTTTCTTAAATTCTTGGAACCAAGATACAAATCACGTCGATTCACATTAATTTGATGCCATTTCAAATTGTAGCAATCACAAACAGTCTTCCGACTTGATTTCAAAAGATCAACTTCAATATCACCTTTTTTGTCATGAATATGCCGAAATTTGAGCTGATAATGAAAATATAAGACCATATTCCTATATTTTGCTACCAAGATACAAATCCAGTCGATTCACATTAATTTGATGCCATTTCAAATTGTAGCAATCACAAACAGTCTTCCGACTTGATTTCAAAAGATCAACTTCAATAGCACATTTTTTGTCATGAATACGCCGAAATTTGAGCTGATAATGAAAATATAAGACCATTTTCTTAAATTCTTGGAACCAAGATACAAATCACGTCGATTCACATTAATTTGATGCCATTTCAAATTGTAGCAATCACAAACAGTCTTCCGACTTGATTTAAAAAGATCAACTTCAATAGCACGTTCTTTGTCATGAATATGCTGACATTTGAGGTGATAATAAAATTATAAGACCATTTTCTTAAATCATTGCAACCACGATACAGATCCCGTCGATTCACATTATTTTGATGCCATTTCAAATTGTAGCAATGATAAAAAGTCATCCGACTTGATTCAAAAGATCAACTTCAATAGCACATTTTTGGTCATGAATATGCTGACAATTGAGGTGATAATGAAAATATAACACCATTTTCTTAAATTCTTGCAACCAAGATACAAATCACGTCGATTCACATTAATTTGATGCCATTTCAAATAGTAGCAATGATAAACAGTCTTCCGACTTGATTTCAAAAGATCAACTTCAATAGGACCTTTTTTGTCATGAATATGCCGACATTTGAGGTGATAATGAAAATATAAGACAATTTTCTTAAATTCTTGTAACCAAGATACAAATCTCGTCGATTCACATTAATTTGATGCCCTTTCAAATAGTAGCAATGATAAACAGTTTTCCGACTTGATTTCAAAAGATCAACTTTTTTGTCATGAATTTTTTTTGTACGTTTTTTGTCATGAATATGCCGACATTTGAAGGTTAGTAAAAGAAAGTCTTTTACTTGTGTTAATTTAGACTCTGGAAATCACGGTCTAGTCTAAAACACCACACCAATGGAACAGCAATGAACACCAATGAACACCATTGAACACCAATGGAACATCATTGAACAGCAATGGAATACCAATGAACACCAATGAACACCAATGAACACCAATGAACACGAATGCAACACCAATTGAACACCAATGAACACCAATGGAACACCAATGAACACCAATGATTTACCAATGGAATAAATGAAATTTTCGCTTTTTCTGCCAGAAGTTTCTTAATTTGTCCCTCAAATCTTGAGTGAGCGAATTATGATGTCGTTTCCAATGCTCAAACAGAGAATGTTTCCTTATTTGATAAGACATAAACTGGGAAGGTGCAGTGATTTCCTGTACTTTCTGGGCTTAAAGCTAAAAGTAGTTTATTTTACTCCTCAATAAAATCATGATAAATGTCATTAAATCTTTCGAAATCTTTGAACCGTTTCTGCTTTCTGGGCTCTTTTTGAATCAGCTGAGGGCAGGTACTAGTTATCCGAACAACATCATATCAAAAGAAAATATTTTAATCAATTTTGAAAAGAGATGAAAAGGTTAGAATAGGACAGTCGTATTCCGTTTGTTCCATAGAGATCAATTTCGCATTCAAAATTAACAAGGAATTTGCAATTGCACTTGATGTGCTCGACCTCGAGCACAACTGTGAAACACGGAACAGAACAAGGAAAGGGAAGGAATGAGACCAATGGCTTGCTGTATTTTAGCGCCGTGCTGCTGAAACGCAAAATCATGCTACTGAAAGACAAAATAATACCACTTTGAAGATGACATATTTTCTCATCAGGTGCTGGTTAATTGGTGCACACGCAACTAATACAGTTACAATATGAACAATATTCGAAAAGGCCAAAAAATTGTTCGCTTATTCCATAAGATTTCCTTGTTGTTTTCATTCTTGAGTTACTTGTAAAATATTCAACATGTAAAAACTACATAATGTTTTGATTGGCGAACGTCAACAAAAGCAGTTTTTAGAGTCCTGTTTCTGTTTTCACAGGCCTATCTTCGCTAAAGAACTACCGGTCATCAAGTACCGATACTTCTTTACATCAGTAAAGAAATACCGGTGTAAAACAGAAATATGAACCACACAAATTTTCGAATTGGAGAAGTTCTCCTTGAGAAAAAAAAGCCAAAGGACGATTCCGTGGAAATGTTTGAAATACCAAGCTACGCCTGTACCAAAATAACCCTTTCACTCTTGTTTCATCCGGTTCTGATTTTAATATGCACAGAAATAAGGGCCCCAAGAAACTGTCACAGATGAGTCATGAGTACTGTATGGGCCAAAGAACAAACGTTTCAGATACATTGTAAACCATGATTGGAAGTTTCCTGCTTCAGCTGAATTCAAAATGGTCGCCCCTGACTCGAATTGTATTTTGTTACACAAGCATAGGGGTTGGTGTCCCGACGGCGTCTGAAAATTTTTCTTGTGTATTTGATGCATGTCCCCTGCAAGACCTTTTTAATCCTCCAGAATTCTTCAAGATTGAACTTGTATTATGCAGGGTTTTAAATTAATCGCATTTTTTTATATAACTACTTCGAGATCTAGTTAGCCACCTGGAAATTAATTTTGACAAAAGATTTAGGTAATATAGATGAGAAAATATAAGAATTTGATTAGAATGTCCACTAAATTTCAGCAACGTGCTAGCAGACTTGGACCCAAGTAGCTACACGTACTACCTTTCAATTTAGCACTCTGTTTAGATTAGTTTTTTTGTAAATCTTAAGGAGGAATTGTCTGTTTTAATTCATATTTATTTTCATTCAAGACTTTCCACATGTTTTCATCAAAAATCTTTCAGTATTCGGTGATTCCTATCCTTTAGCATTGGTGTTCACTCGTTTTCCACTGGTGTTCATTGGTGTTCATTGGTATTCCATTGGTGTTCATTGGTGTTCATTGGTGTTCATTGGTGTTCATTGGTGTTCATTGGTGTTCCACAGGTGTTCATTGGTGTTCATTGGTGTTCCACTGGTGTTCATTGGTGTTCATTGGTGTTCCATTAGTGTGGTGTTTTAGACTAGATCGCTGCAAAACTTATTTTTAGCTCAGATTGAACGCTTCCATCACATTTCTATGGCTGCCATCAGCATCCACAAAGAAAGGTCGAAGGTTAAGGCCTATTGTTGAATTGAATTGCTAAAATTTGGGTACAAAACCCCTCTTCAAATTACCCCAAGATATTGTACGAAGAATAGTATTGGACCACAGGCAAGCCTTTATCGTCAGCTATTTTTCATCGTTTTTCTGGAATTTTTGGAGGTAAGCAGTGGGCGTGAGTAGCTGCGCGCGGGAATGTGTCACAAACAGGAATGTGCGTAACAAAACTCTTCATCGCTTATATATATCGATGTTTGTTTGCATCTGCCTTCTTTTCTTGGATTCTGACCGTTAATGAATAGATGTTTTTATTGTTTAATGGTCTTTTCAATCACTTTAACAGCTATTATAAGAAGATCTTTCCTAGCATCACAGATTCTGTGATGAATTCTCACATTTTCTTTATTGATGTTCTTTTGCATCTGCGATCCTTTCGTGAATTCTGACAGTGAATGAATTTATATCTTTATGGTTTAATGGTCTTTTCAATCAATTTAACAGCTATTATAAGATGTTTTCTTGCATCACAGATTCTGTGAGGAATTCTCACATTTTCTTTATTGATCTTTTTTGCATCTGCGATCCTTTCGTGGATTCTGACAGTGAATGAATATATATCTTTATGGTTTAATGGTCTTTTCAATCAATTTAACAGCTAATATAATAAGATGTTTTCTTGCATCACAGATTCTGTGATGAATTCTCACATATTCTTATTGATGTTTTTTTTGCATCTGCGATCACTTCTTAGATTCTGACAGTGAATGAATTGATGTTTTTATTGTTTAATGGTCTTTTCAATCAATTTAACAGATATTATAAGAAGATGTTTCCTAGCATCACAGATTCTGTGTTGAATTCTCACATCTTCTTATTGATGTTTTTTTTGCATCTGCGATCATTTCTTAGATTCTGACAGTGAATGAATTGATATTTTTATGGTTTAATGGTCTTTTCAATCAATTTAACAGCTATTATAAGAAGATGTTTCCTAGCATCACAGATTCTGTGATGAATTCTCACATCTTCTTATTGATGTTTTTTTTGCATCTGCGTTCATTTCTTAGATTCTGACAGTGAATGAATTTATATCTTTATGGTTTAATGGTCTTTTCAATCAATTTAACAGATATTATAAGAAGATGTTTCCTAGCATCACAGATTCTGTGAGGAATTCTCACATTTTCTTTATTGATGTTTGTTTGCATTTGCCATCCTTTCGTGGATTCTGACAGCAAATGAATGGATGTTTGTATGGTTAATGGTCTTTTCAATCAATTTAACAGCTAATATAATAAGATGTTTTCTTGCATCACAGATTCTGTGATGAATTCTCACATATTCTTATTGATGTTTTTTTTGCATCTGCGATCACTTCTTAGATTCTGACAGTGAATGAATTGATGTTTTTATTGTTTAATGGTCTTTTCAATCAATTTAACAGATATTATAAGAAGATGTTTCCTAGCATCACAGATTCTGTGTTGAATTCTCACATCTTCTTATTGATGTTTTTTTTGCATCTGCGTTCATTTCTTAGATTCTGACAGTGAATGAATTTATATCTTTATGGTTTAATGGTCTTTTCAATCAATTTAACAGATATTATAAGAAGATGTTTCCTAGCATGACAGATTCTGTGAGGAATTCTCACATTTTCTTTATTGATGTTTGTTTGCATTTGCCATCCTTTCGTGGATTCTGACAGCAAATGAATGGATCTTTGTATGGTTAATGGTCTTTTCAATCAATTTAACAGCTAATATAATAAGATGTTTTCTTGCATCACAGATTCTGTGATGAATTCTCACATATTCTTATTGATGTTTTTTTGCATCTGCGATCACTTCTTAGATTCTGACAGTGAATGAATTGATGTTTTTATTGTTTAATGGTCTTTTCAATCAATTTAACAGATATTATAAGAAGATGTTTCCTAGCATCACAGATTCTGTGTTGAATTCTCACATCTTCTTATTGATGTTTTTTTTGCATCTGCGATCATTTCTTAGATTCTGACAGTGAATGAATTGATATTTTTATGGTTTAATGGTCTTTTCAATCAATTTAACAGCTATTATAAGAAGATGTTTCCTAGCATCACAGATTCTGTGATGAATTCTCACATCTTCTTATTGATGTTTTTTTTGCATCTGCGTTCATTTCTTAGATTCTGACAGTGAATGAATTTATATCTTTATGGTTTAATGGTCTTTTCAATCAATTTAACAGATATTATAAGAAGATGTTTCCTAGCATCACAGATTCTGTGAGGAATTCTCACATTTTCTTTATTGATGTTTGTTTGCATTTGCCATCCTTTCGTGGATTCTGACAGCAAATGAATGGATGTTTGTATGGTTAATGGTCTTTTCAATCAATTTAACAGCTAATATAATAAGATGTTTTCTTGCATCACAGATTCTGTGATGAATTCTCACATATTCTTATTGATGTTTTTTTGCATCTGCGATCACTTCTTAGATTCTGACAGTGAATGAATTGATGTTTCTACTACGTAATTGGTCTACGTCACGGAGTAGTCACGTGAGAACGCATGCGCAAGTTCCCAAGCATCAGTAGCGTGCTGAGAACCCAAGCGTTCGGACGTCAAAAATGGAAGCTAACCTTGATATTGATGAAGATATCCTTCGAGAAGACTATCAGACCGAAGAACAGGCAAGACAAGGCAAAGAAGACTTGGCAGCGATATTAAGATCGATGAACGACAACATGAAGATGCTCGGTGAATCAATGAAACGTCTGCATGAACCTGAACCAGGCATGTCAGGCCAAGGGTCAACGAAAGGAGGCGTGGCAGAATCTGCCCCTGAAAAACGACAGAAACTGTCGAAGGAAGGTACCCCAGATCCTGAATCAGGACATTGCTCCGATAGTGAAGCACTGCTAGGAGCGGGGAAAAGTGCAGATTCAAAGGACAAATCTGCAAAGGATGAATTTTTGGAAAATTTGTCAAAGTCTTTCGAGGACAAGGAAGAAACCTCAGAACCTGTTGAAGACAAACTCGAGTCGATCATCACGAAACGCTGGCATCAAAAGCTAACTGAGAAACAGCTGAAGGAAAAAGCAGACAAATACACGAGGCCTGAAAATTGCAAAACCCTGGTAGCTCCTCGTGTTAACAAAGAGATTTGGGCAAAGTTAGAGCGAAAGGTTCGAGGGGAGGATTTGAAAATCTCGCAGCCTCAGAAAGTTTTGGCAAGTGCAGGGAGTGCCATTGCTCAATCCACACAGTTGCTGCTCAAGGCTCGTATTGAGAACAAAGCGGTAGATGTGGAGGAGCTTATTCGAATGAATGCAGACAGCCTTGCACTGCTAGGCCATGTGAGTGGGGATCTTGCCCAGCTAAGACGGGACAACATCCGCCCTCATTTGAGTGAAGATTTTTACTCACTATGTTCCACTCAGGTTCCTGTAACGGATTACCTGTTTGGAAATGAGGATGACCTGCAAACCAGGATAACCAACATCACTGCATCAAACAAAATCAGTCGTGCAACCAGCAACAAGAGGAACAAATATCAAAACCAGCCTGGGAACAAGAAACCTTTCAATAGAGATGGAAACCAGTCTGGAAAATCTTTTGCCTCTCAGAATTTTTTGGGACGAGGCCGCCAGCCCCCACACAGACAGAAACAATGGCAAGAATCATCACTACAAACACAGACCAAGCCAAAGGGAAGTGCAAACCAACAGAACCAACAATGGAAGACAGCCCCCAAATATTAGAATGTTTGACAGTAAGCAATTACAATACTTATCTTCCTCATTTAGTGAAATATTTAAATGAAAGGAAGGAAAGTTTCCAGGCAGGTTGCATCTCAGATGCCTCTCTGTTGTGGAGAAAATTAACTTCAGATCAAGAAATTCTTGATATTGTTCATGGTATGCATATTGAATTTAATCAGTTGCCAGTTCAGTTAGTACCATGTTTGAACACACATATTGCTGATGAAAATCAGATACATGTGGATGAAGAAATATCTTCATTACTTGACAAAAAGGTTATTGTGCCATCTCCACGAGTACATGGCGAGTTTATCTCACCCATATTTTTGAGAGGTAAAAAGGATGGATCTTTCCGCATGGTTTTAAATCTCAAAAAGCTGAACAGATTTGTTGTGTATCACCATTTTAAAATGGATACTATTTGGTCAGCTGTAAACATGATGAAACCTAACTGTTACATGGCATCCATTGATCTTAAAGATGCATATTATTCAGTTCCTATTTGCCAGGAACAGCAAAAATTTCTAAAATTTATTTGGAAAGGAAAAGTCTATAACTTCACCTGTTTCCCAAATGGTCTCGCACTTTGCCCTAGAAAGTTTACTAAGCTTATGAAGCCTGCATATTGTTATTTGAGGCAACAGGGACACTTGTCTGTGTCATACATCGATGATTCATACCTTCAAGGTGATGACTATGATGACTGCTTATCAAATATTATTGATACTATAAAATTGCTTGATAAGCTTGGGTTTGTTATTCACCCATCTAAATCTGTTTTTGAGCCCAAGCAGAAAATCACGTTTCTTGGGTTCATTTTAGACTCTGTAAGTATGAGAATAACTCTTACTGCAGAAAGAAATGATGCCATTAAGCAGGCATCTTGTGAACTATTAGCAAAACAAAATCCAGTCATTCGGGATGTTGCTAAAGTGATAGGTTTAATGGTCTCTAGTTTCCCAGGGGTTATGTATGGTCCTCTGCATTATAATTCATTAGAGATGGATAAGACAGAAGCTCTAAGGAAAAGGAAAGGTAATTTTGA
This sequence comes from Aurelia sp. 3 sensu Dawson et al. (2005), assembly GCA_964020215.1. NCBI lineage: Eukaryota > Metazoa > Cnidaria > Scyphozoa > Semaeostomeae > Ulmaridae > Aurelia > Aurelia sp. 3 sensu Dawson et al. (2005). The sequence goes on from OZ026586.1 coordinate 13,970,151, forward strand.
TAAGAAAATGTCCCTCTCAATAGAGGCTACCGTTGAGCTACAATGGTGGATTGATACATTACCATACAGTTACAATGAAATTAGCCATGGAAACCCGAATATTACCATAAGCAGTGATGCATCACTTATAGGTTGGGGAAGCACATGCATGGGACTAAGAACGGGAGGAAACTGGACTCCTGAAGAAGCTGCACATCATATTAATTATTTAGAAATGCTTGCAGCATACTTTGCATTGAAAACCTTTATCACTTCTCTTGCAAATAAACATGTTAAACTCATGGTAGATAATACCACTGTTGTGGCATGCATTAATAAAATGGGCACTTGCCATTCTAAGCTTCTTAATAACCTCACAAAAGCTATTTGGAACTTGTGCCTTGAGCACAATATTTCGGTAACTACTGTTCATATTCCAGGGAAACATAATGTCATAGCTGACTTACAATCAAGGATTAAACCCAGAGAAACCGAATGGTCTCTAAATACCCAGATGTATTGTCAGGCTGTTGCTATACTTGGATTATCACCATCTATAGATTTGTTTGCATCAAGGCTAAATCATAAGAATGAAACATATGTTTCATTTAAGCCTGATCCTGGATCAATAGCAGTTAATGCATTTCATATGGCCTGGACTTCCTATTTATTTTATGCATTTCCTCCCTTTTGCATAATTCAAAAAACATTGACAAAAATACAACAAGACAAGGCTACAGGCTTGTTAGTAGTGCCGTTTTGGCCAATGCAAACGTGGTGGCCTTACTTTACAACCATGTTAATCGCTTCACCAATTTTGTTACCCAGGAGCAAAGAGACACTGTATCTGCCAGCAGACCCAACAGCAGTCCATCCACTTCACAAGCAGTTGCAGCTCCTGTTATGCCATATATCAGGGGATTATTGGAAACAAAAGGAATTTCAAAGACTGCTGCCCACATTGTCGAACAGTCATGGCGATGTGGCACTCAAAAACAGTACAGAGTGTACCTCAAAAAATGGGAAAGGTATTGCTGTAAAAGGAAAATGGATCCCATTTCAAGTAATGTGACTGAAGGTATAAATTTTTTAGCAGAATTATATGATGATGGCCTGTCATACAGTTCCATTAGTACTGCAAGGTCTGCACTGTCAACTCTTATGCAACTTCAAGATGGAGAAAATTTTGGAAGTAATACATTAGTATCAAGGTTCATGAAAGGAGTATTTATACAAAGACCTGCCCTTCCAAGGTACAAAGAAATCTGGGATGTCTCTGTCGTTCTTAGATACTTACAGAAGTGGCATCCATTGAAAGAGCTGGACTTAAAATGTCTTACATTGAAAACTGTTATGCTTATGACACTTGTGTCAAGTCAAAGATGTCAGACAATTAATGCATTGAATATCAGTAACATGCATTTGACAGAAAACAGGTGCACATTTGAAATTAAAGAACTTCTGAAAACTACTCGACCTAACAGCCATTTTGGAGTGGTAGAATTTGTTGCATATCCAGAAGAACCCTTATGCGTTATTGCTTGTTTGAGAGAATATATTGCTAGAACAAAAACATTGCGTGGTAGTAATACCAAACTGTTGATCAGTTTCTGTAAGCCACACAATGCAATAACAACCTCAACTATCGGCAGATGGTTAAAAGAAACTCTGAGACTGTCCGGCATTGACATTACAGTATATAAATCTCACAGTGTTCGAGCTGCAGCTACTTCAGCTGCAAAGTCATTGAATGTGCCTATTGAAGACATTTTGTCTGCTGCAGGTTGGTCTGGAGCTGAGACTTTCAGAAAATTTTACAATAAACCCTTGGTTAAATCAGAAAGTTTTGCAAATAGATTGCTTGCTAAACATTGAGTATGCTGTGTTATGGTTGTGTTAGTGATGATCAAATCTCTAACGATGCATGATATTCCGTATTGTTTGCTCACCACCAAAATCTTTGAAATCTCACGTGACTACTCCGTGACGTAGACCAATTACGTAGTAGAATGAAAAAATTGAACGAGACTTACCTGAAAGGGAAGTTGAAGTTCGATTGTGATTCTACCAGTAATTGGTCAGGAACGGAGAAGTCACCCACCCACTAACTATTCACAATTGATAGTAAAGGTAGCTTTTACTCTCCCATCCCATTGGGGTTTTTCTTTTTTGGTGCTTCGCAAAATTTAAAGACTGATGCTTGGGAACTTGCGCATGCGTTCTCACGTGACTTCTCCGTTCCTGACCAATTACTGGTAGAATCACAATCGAACTTCAACTTCCCTTTCAGGTAAGTCTCGTTCAATTTTTTCATTTTATTGTTTAATGGTCTTTTCAATCAATTTAACAGATATTATAAGAAGATGTTTCCTAGCATCACAGATTCTGTGTTGAATTCTCACATCTTCTTATTGATGTTTTTTTTGCATCTGCGATCATTTCTTAGATTCTGACAGTGAATGAATTGATATTTTTATGGTTTAATGGTCTTTTCAATCAATTTAACAGCTATTATAAGAAGATGTTTCCTAGCATCACAGATTCTGTGATGAATTCTCACATCTTCTTATTGATGTTTTTTTTGCATCTGCGTTCATTTCTTAGATTCTGACAGTGAATGAATTTATATCTTTATGGTTTAATGGTCTTTTCAATCAATTTAACAGCTATTATAAGAAGATGTTTCCTAGCATCACAGATTCTGTGATGGATTCTCACATCTTCTTATTGATGTTTTTTTGCATCTGCGATCATTTCTTAGATTCTGACAGTGAATGAATTGATATTTTTATGGTTTAATGGTCTTTTCAATCAATTTAACAGCTATTATAAGAAGATGTTTCCTAGCATCACAGATTCTGTGATGGATTCTCACATCTTCTTATTGATGTGTTTTTTGCATCTGCGATCATTTCATAGATTCTGACAGTGAATGAATTGATATTTTTATGGTTTAATGGTCTTTTCAATCAATTTAACAGCTATTATAAGAAGATGTTTCCTAGCATCACAGACTCTGTGATGAATTCTCACATCTTCTTATTGATGTTTTTTTTGCATCTGCGATCATTTCTTAGATTCTGACAGTGAATGAATTGATATTTTTATGGTTTAATGGTCTTTTCAAGCAATTTAACAGATATTATAAGATGTTTCCTAGCATCACAGATTCTGTGATGGATTCTCACATCTTTTTATTGATGTTTTTTGCATCTGCGATCTTTTCTTGGATTCTGAGAGTCAATGAAGGAATGTTTGTATGGTTAATGGTCTCTTCAATCAATTTAACAGCTAATATAATAAGATGTTTTCTTGCATCACAGATTCTGTGATGAATTCTCACATATTCTTATTGATGTTTTTTTGCATCTGCGATCATTTCTTAGATTCTGACAGTGAATGAATTGATGTTTTTATTGTTTATTGTCTTTTCAATCAATTTTACAGCTAGTATAAGAAGATGTATCTAGCATCACAGATTCTGTGATGAATTCTCACATCTTCTTTACTGATGTTTTTTTGCAGTTGCGATCATTTCTTGGAGTCTGACAGTGTGTGAATAGATGGTTTTATGGTGATATTGAAAAATTCGGCTAAAGCATTTGATTCCTATCTTCTCTACTGTAGTACAAAGCCTATCGATGTGACGTTTTTGAGGAGCTTACTGGCGCTTGCAGAGAAAATATGGAACGAGACGAAGTTGCTCAAAACTGGATGTTTTAAACGAAATTTGGAGACATCTAAATGGAAACTGAAGTCAAATAGATCATTGAGTCGTTGGTAAGTGAATCATTTAGCTCAAGAATGCAAACCTAAACCCTAAAACGACTAAAATATATTTTACCTCAATCTCAGCTTTGCAGTGTGTATTATGCTCTTATCGAGAGCCATCTGCGTTATGGTGACGTAATTTGGGGTAGCTTGTGTAAAACAAAATTAGCTGCTCTTCAACGTCTTCAATCCCGAGCATGGTCAATAATAGAGAATGCAAAACGTAAAGATCTTTGATCTAGTTCCCCTGGCCAAATCAAGGGTGTTAGGACACGGATGCTTTCACTGATTATTTATTTACCTTGTTTTGATCCCTTTGTCTTGTTTTGTTGTCTTGTTTTCTGTTCTGTTTCGTCTTCAACTGAGCGTGCCTAGGCCCAACTGCTCTCAAGTTGTTCGAATACAGCTCCCTTGTATTTCTGTGTCTTAGTGCGCCTTCGCACAAGATAGGTTTTAAAACCGAAAAGCCATAAGATTTTCCTGTTGTGAAGAAGCGAAGAAGACAGAAGAAACGTGTGAAGATTTTTCTAAATTTTACCTACCTTCATAAAACACAATCAGGACAAAACACTGCTGGAAAGTTCCCGATTTTTTTTAAGATATCTGCGCGTCAAATATTTGGGTATCCAGGTTTGGATGCCGGTTAAAATACCTTACGCTTTCGTGGAGACAGAGCGATTCCAATCGACGAAAAGCGCAGAATCTTTGCGATGCTTGTTTACGCCACTTCAAATCAGACGATGATAAAACTTCCTTTCTATTGCATAACTTATTTCACACCATGAAAACTTGTGCCATGAATACAAAAAGTAGTATAATACAGAAATTCCCCAAGAGTTTTGCCATGTGATTTGAAATGTGAGAAGTAACCCTTGCAAATCTTTTCAGTTCACATTCATATAGAAATCGAAGTGGCATGGTATCTTGAACCAAAGAAACTGTGGTGGCAGGACAATAGCAAGAACAATTAGAAACGTGGATATTTGGTGTTCTGGGATCGTTCTTACAACAATCACTATTGTTATTACCATTGTCTCTCGCCCAGAATTTCTATTTCTCATCGGTTTTGGAAAGGCCCATAACTCCTAGAAACCATGAGATATTTAAACCGGCATCCAAACCTGGATACCCAAACATCTGGCTAGTATAAATTTCTTCTTCAAAAATTTGGGAAATTTCCAACAGTTTTTTGTCCTGGTTGCGTTTTATGAAGGCAGGTAAAATTTAGAAAAAACTTCACGTATTTCTTCTGTCTTTTATGCTTATTCGCGGTCTGATTGCAGGGGCGTCGCAGGGCGTCGTCAGCCCGGAAAAACTGGGTTGGAAATAATGAGGGGCTGTGGGGCAACGCCCCAGAAAAATTTTTCACGAACACGCCCTTCAGTCTCTCGGAAAACGTGGGAAACGCCCTTTTTAGCATTTTTGAGCTACAGTATAAAATGTTGGAAAAGCAACTTTATCAAGCAGCATTTTCGTAACAGTGGGCAAATCGAGCGAATTTGATATATTTTTATATTTGATATTTGACTTTATTAAGGAGGGTTGCCCTTCAACAGAGTTGGTTTACAAGGGGCCCTCCACTTAAAAACATTACTAACAATATACAATCTAAAATTACCGAATAAAAAGAAAAATTACAATATAAAAACCCTAATATAAAAACCTATTACAAATTTACAGTCTAATTTAAAGGAAAAAAAAAAGAAAGTCCTAAATAGATTTTTTAAAACTATTCAGGGAAGATGCCTGTTTGGTGTCGGCAGGAAGGTCATTCCACGCTTTTGCTCCTCGATAGGAAAAACATTTTTGCCCATTACTTGACTTTTTCATGGGTAATCTTAAATCTGTCTCTGAATTGCGCAGGACATACGAAGAGCATTTTGAGTTTCTGGTGAAAAGGTCACACAGGTATTGGGGAGCCAGTTCATGCAGGGACTTGAAGACCATTGTTTTAGATTCACTAGCGACTAGTTGTTCAATGGTCTTCCAGCCCAGCTGGTCGATAAGTGGTCTGCTAGGGGTGTCAAAGCCGCTGTTGGTTATAATTCTAGCAGCTCGGTTTTGAAGTTTTTGTAGCTGATTAAGCTCAGTCGAACCGGCACAGCCCCAAACAGAGCAACAATATCGAAAGTGTGGCTCTACAATTCCTGTGTAAAGAGTCATCAACGTTTCCTGTCTTAAGAACGTCTTGGCGTGTTTCAAAAAGCCAATAGCTCTTGAAACTTTGGTAGAGACAGTCTTGATGTGTTCCTTCCAGTTAAGAGAGTTGTCGATCTGCACACCAAGGTATTTTGTTTTTTGGATTACTTCGAGCTCATTGTCGCGAATTTTCAAATCCAAATCTTCGTTTCGACTTTTGAGGATATTGTGCTTTTGCTTGGTGGAAACAAGCATGGAATTTGTTTTAGCAACATTTAAGGAAAGTTTGTTGCCTTGAAGCCAAATGTCCAGTTGTTTGAGATCGTTATTAATGGCCTCGTTCAGCTCATTTATGTCCGAAGACTGGTAGCACAGACTTGTGTCATCAGCATACATGGAAACGGTTGAATTTTGGACAGCTTCGGGTAGATCATTGATATAAATAAGGAAAAGAAGGGGACCCAGACATGAGCCTTGTGGAACACCGACCTCTATACCCTCAGTTTTTGAGCTGACACCGTTGACCCGACAGAACTGTTTTCGATTGCACAGGTATGATCTAAACCATGCGAGTTCCCGCTGCTGGACACCGTAGTGCACCAATTTCTGGCAGAGAATCTCATGGTCAACAGTGTCAAAAGCTTTTTTAAGATCAATGAAAACTAGGCCTACAAGCTTACCAAGATCCAGCCCATTGTACCAGTCATCTGTATTTTTAAGTAAGTGGGTTACAGTAGAATGGAGGTGTAAGTAGGCAGATTGACCAGATGAAAACAGACCATTATCTTCCATATGCTGGTACACCTGATTGGTTATAAGTTTTTCAAAGAGCCTTGAAATGACAGGTAAGACTGATATGGGGCGATAGTTTGACTTATCAGCCCTATCTCCATTTTTGTAAATAGGAGTAACCCTAGCAATTTTCCATGAGTCTGGAAACATACTTGTCTGAATTGATGTATTAAACATGAAAGCAAGGGAATTTTCAATGGAATTTTTAACAGCAAAGAGCTTTGGAATTGACAATATCTCTAGCTACTTCTTGAAGCTTGCTTTACCCTTCATTGAAATTCCCTTGCGAATAGTGAAGTATATGCAACAACATATACTACTTACGAGAAGGAAAAGATATGAACTGAGATCGAAATCAGTTATCAAACAAGGTCAATAGTGTAATGCAGGTTTACTACCATCAGATCTGCGTAAATAAAAAAGATTAGTATCAGTATCAGTTTATCATTCACTGAAGTTGCCACTGACTTATTGCAATTTTCCCGGGGGGGGGGGTAACTTCAATAGGCGGGTGACGGGGGTGTGCCATTTGACGTCTGAAATCGCACCCTAAAATTTATAGATTTTCGCGAAAACGATACCCCAAAATTTACTGGCCATTGAAAATGTATACCCTAAAATTGTGACAGCCATCCAAAATTTTAACAAAGTAAGTGAAATTTGATCAAAATCAATACCCTAAAGAGTTATTTTTCTAAAATGACACCCCAAAATTTATGACTACTTGTCATTTAACCAAAAATGATACCCCAAAATTTATTTTCTGCTGGAAAAATGGCACCCCAAAAAATGGCACACCCCGTACCTTCATATATGGTAGTTACCCCCCCCCCGGGGCAATTTTCACTTACTTCTCAGTGTCGAAGAAATTCATTTTAATTTACAAAGCACGTTTCCTCAATTTTATTGGCAATATCTCTTTCAATGCTAACTTTAATGAGATTTTCCAAGCGTTGGTCCGACATTGAGGCACGCAGAATTTATTATCTTGACTTTAATGTGTGCTCTTTCGCAAGATACTACTGTTACCGGCAATGTGGCAATGATCTTGACAACTTCGAATAAATCAGGCAATGAATGAATGAAATGGATGAATGAATGAGTGAGTGAAGGGAATAAATGTTGTGAGTGAATAAAAATCAACCCCCCCCCCCAAAAAGTTGTTTCAACGGATTTCGAGAAATTAGAAAATCGAAGTCTGGGAAAACTGGAGTGGACATGTCCACCCCAGTCCACCCCGTGGCGACGCCACTGTCTAATTGGTCCATGAAAATGAGGCCGTGAAGGTTTCCGGCCATGGGCCACGAGCAAAATTCGGCTAAAACATTTGATTCCTATCTTGTGCTACAGATAATGCGATTCGATATAAAAAAGTACAACCAAAAACTGTGTAGAGTTTAAATGTTTTTCGATGCCATTTCGGCTCTATTTGCTTAATAGTAAAAGTTAAGGTCTCTTTCGAAAGAGGACGAGAAGTGTAATATTCTTAAGGAGCATTTTCGAAATTTAAACCTACAGAAGGGGGTTGAAATCAAGCCTCAAAAAAAGCAACTCTTAGCCCACGCATCCGTCGAGGTTGAAAAACATATGGCTGAAAAGCTCTATCCTAGCTGTATCCTAATCTGTGCTCCATTTACTTGTTAACTAAGTACATTTTCGTTAATATGCGAAGAAATGGCCAAGGGTTAGCAGATTTTGGAAAAGTTGGTTTCCCCAAAATCGGGGGAAGCAACAAGTCGCTACTGCAACGAATAACACGAACTTTATCACAGTAAGACTGTATCGAGCATGGAAGGTTATCTTAAGGGAGTTTAACCGAAAGTCACTTTCTCGTGATCATTGATGCTTTCTTTGAAAAAATATTGAATTTTGAGTTGTTTGGTCAAGCATCTTAGATAACAAGTATTTCTTGCAAAAGCACATGAAATGCATCGATTCTAATCTCTCAAGCGGCTAGATTCGCAAATGAGAAACACTGCGCTTCTGCAAAGGTTCTTTCAAAAACTGTTTTAAGCGTACCAAATTTAATTGTTTAGAATCTAAACAAAATATTGTTTGAAAGAAATCAACAACATTTAGAAAAAAAAAGTTAATTTCGACTAAACTCTCTTGAGACAATCTTTCATGCTCGGTACAGTCTTTTGTGATAAAGTCCCTGTTAATTGGTGTTGTTACGACTTGGTGCTTCCCCCGTTATTGAGAAAACCAGATTTTCCAAAATCTGCTAATCCTTGGCAATTTCTTCGTTTGTAGACAGAAACCTATTGGGTTGACAAATAAACGGAGCGTAGATTTAGATACAGCCAAGATAGAGCTTTTCTGCCATATATTTTTCAACCTCGTCGGATGCGTGGGCTAAGAGTTGCTTTTTTGAGGCTTGATTTCAACCCCTTTTTGTAAATTTGAATTTCGAAAATTCTGCTTAAGGATATTACGCTTCTCTTCCTCTTTCGAAAGAGACCTTAACTTTTACTATTAAGCAAATAGAGCCGAAATGGCATCGAAAACCGTTTTAACTCTACATAGTTTTTGGTCGTACTTTTAGTTCATACACTCGTAAATAGATATGACAGGCATGCCTGATTTTGGTTTTTGGTCAATTCATGCACATGGAAACAAAAAGGAACAAAGCAACAAAAAGGTTTTTGCAAGAAATGTGTCAAATCCATTCATGAGTCAATACAATTAAACAAAAGGATAACAGCAGCAAACTTTCAACACAGCAAAACATTTCATTGTTGTTTTGTGTGAGATCTATTCATTGGTGAACCAAACAGCCAAAAAATGTTTTATTTCATTTCAAATTCTGTTGTTGACCTATCTCGGTCCCCTGTGCATTTGGCCTCGATATGGACACGAGGATTTTGGCGGGTTCGGCCTAGATTTGAAAACAGAGACTGCTGGAAACGGCGATCGTGAAGAAGTGCATGGAGGAAAACGTTTTCCTTTTGAGATCATATCGGCATTTCATTACAGCATCTTCCACGAAGTAACTTCATCATGAACGAAGGAAACCTTAAAGTAGAATTGGTTAAGACCACGCCGTTTGAAGGACAGAAGCCAGGGACATCTGGACTTCGAAAACCAGTTGACACTTTCAAACAGCCAAAATATACAGAGAATTTTGTCCAGTCAATCTTCAATGCATTGCCGAAAGAAGAGCTGAATGGCTCAACGCTGATCGTTGGAGGAGATGGCAGGTATTTTATGGATGAGGCAGTTAAAATCATCGTCAAAATGGCTGCTGCAAATCAGGTATAGAATGGCAATGCTCTTTTCCCTTCGTTGTAGTAGTCTCGTGTGGTAACTAGCAAGCAGTTTACATGATGGCAAAGCTGCGTCCACCCAGTCAAGCTACAAACACTCATTGTTGCAAATAATTTATCTCATTGGTCAGAACAGATTGTCAATCAAATGTGTTAACACCGTTTTCACAGTGACAGGGCATTAGCAAAATCACAGATCACATCAAGTCTAAAATGCCCCATTCCTTGAATGATGAAGGTGGACAAAGATATCATATCATGTCAAATACAAGGGCTGTCCGAAAATCCATTTCATCATGGATAGCGGAATTTTGCCATTACAGGACGGGGGGGGGGGGGGTTGGGTTATCAACACAACAATCAGTTAAGTGTGACAGAATGGAACCTAATGATGTTTTCAATTATATTTTGCAAAGTTTCAACGCTGGATAATGTCAAACAGAGACAGAAATAGCCTATAAGAAGAAGCTCTCCTTCTTGTTCACAGTTGAAGGTTTATATATCGATCCTGATGAAACAGTTAGTAAGATAGGTAAACACAAAATTCCGTATGTCCGTGAAGAAGAGGGGAAGGGGATATCAGAAGTTAGCAGCCAAATTCTGCGGTCCATTGCTTGGTAAACTTCTTGCTTGTGTCATATGGTGTGAGTCTGGCATTGACTGTCTCTGTCACCTTTTCACCTGACTTCAGCTGACTGAAATCCCTTCCACTTCTTCTGTTACAAACTCCTTGCCTCTATCATTCCTTCTTTTACTTCCCAATCTCATTTTCTTGTAATTTGAAATTGATATATTTTACAGTGCTTCTAATATTAAACTTTCCTGAAAGATTTCTTCACAAGGTCATGCATGTTTTCCTATACTGCTAAGATTGTTCAGAAATGTTGGCTGGAGGTTTTAACTTTTCAGGTCAGGAAACTCATTATTGGTCAAAGTGGCATCCTTTCAACACCTGCAGTTTCCTGCTTGATCAGAAAGAGAAAAGTTCTTGGTGAGTCATCAAGCTTATAGATGAGTAGAAACATCTCAAAAAGGATGTAGTAAGGGCCTGTTTATATGAGGAAAAACACCTCACTTGCCAGGCCCGGTGCTGAGAGGTGAGATTCCACCTTCCAATAAAATCCTTTGTTCTTTCATTTCGCGTTTACATGAGGAACACAACACCACCGGTATAGTGAAGTCCCACCTCACTAGAGGTGGAATCTCACCTAGCTGAGGTGAAATTTTTCCATATAAACAAAACACCACCGGTATGGTGAGGTGAATTGAATCTATTCGTTGATTCTCATTGGTCAGTTCATCCTGATTTCACGGAAGAGAGACTTTACTCCACCTCACCTCTCAGCCCCGAGGCTGACAGGTGAGGTGAAAAATCTCACATAAACAGTGACTGAAATCTACCTCGCCTCTCAGCCCCGGGTCTGGCAAGTGAGGTGTGTTCCCTCATATAAACAGGCCCTAAGAGGGGTATCAAGATGTTTTTGATTCAGTGTGGTTTGATCTCTCCAAAAGTCTAGTAAATATTATATTTTGGGACAGAATGCTCAAAAAGCTTACTTAACCCATCATTTTTAATCAAATGAAACACATATTATAAATCTTCCAGTTCTACAGTATTCAGAATTTGTATCAAGCAAACACCATTATATAACTTTGAAATCATTAGTAAACATTGTTGCAAAGCATCCAATTGTTTGTGATTTTGGCAGTTTTTGAATGCCAAACAGGGGCATCGTGAACCCAAAAAACAGATGGAAACATGAAAGGGTCTAGGGTGAAACACTGACAAAGTTTTCCTGACCAAGCCCTTCAGATTCTTGGAAAATGTGGGAAACACTCTTTTCGTTATTTTGATCTTGTTCAAAATTTTTGTAGAAGCAACCATCTCAAGCAGCATTTTCGTAGCAGCAGGCATTTTCACATAATGAAAATCAAAACAGAAAAGTACTTGATATCATTTTACAAGCCAAGAAAAAGATAGGATTTGAAATTGAATTTCAAGGCATTTCTCGAAAGTTTTAATAATGGCATTATTAAGAATTCAAGAGGAAGCCAGTAATATCACAGAGAACTCTCTAAGTCAATGAAAATCTGCCCCCCCCCCCAAAGTTTTCAGCTAATTTTGAGAAATTTGAAAATCAAACTCCTGAAAAACTATGGTAGATGTGTCTACCACAGTCCACCTCATAGTAACACCACTGGTACCAAGCTATCATTTTTAGTTCATTTCAGGAACAAGGACAGATTTCATTTTGAGCCAATCAGGGAGTTTGTTTACATCTGTAAGATTGACCAATCACACTACGTAATCTAAGATCATGTGATACACTGTGATTTTGTGGGAAATCAGAAGCTGTGGGGATGAATACAAAAATACCCTCCCCCAAAAACCGACGACGTGCAAGTGGATTTTTGACCAACCATAAATGTTTTTACATTTTCTGTTAGACTACAAGCTTGCCGAAAATCCTACCGCCTCGGATTTTGATATTCAACTTAGATCGAGAGAAATTTCTGTTCAAATAACGCCTTAAAATCAGGTTAGCGCCCAATGTCTCAGATTCAACAGAAAGATATTTCTTCACCGACTACTTCCATATTTTGCACAAAGGCAACGAACATTGATTCGTAGACAACATGGAACTTATCTCCATGAAATTTTCGGTGTCGCACATCTTTCAAAAGGGCACTATCTGCTATGATACTGAGCGCAATACCATCTTCTGTAGCACTACAATCACATTCTAAAGGGCTAAGTCCTGACGCAACTCAACAAGAAACTACCAATAATGTCCGACACAAAATGCAAGTCACAAGGTACTCACCAATTCTTCATTTCTATGATAAACAAAGGCTGGTTAAGTCTGAAAATCCATAGGTTGCAAGTGAACAAACGAACTAAGCCAGAGTAGTTGATCATTTCCACTAGTTGAGAAGCACAGTCCTCACGGCACTACATCGTTGATGAAACGTCTACTCCTCTCAAATTCTGAGCCAAAAGTGGTGCAAGACTGATCACGTCTCAAAAAGTAGCGTTAGTTCGCATAAACAAGTCGATTTCTTATTTGTCGGTTTATCGAGGCATAAGTTGGGAAATAGACAATAGGATCAGGATAGATTCTGATGAAGGGGTCAGGTCAAGTGAAATGTACAACTCATTTATTCTCCTGTACTGTTGTCTATTTCCCAAACTGTTATCTCGAGAAACTGCGAAATAATTATCCAAGGATGTGAAATATGCTTCTTTATGCAAACTAATGATTACTTTTTAAGACGTGATCAATCTTGCTCCGAATTTGAGAGGAGTAGACATTTCATCAACGCTGTAGCGCAGTGAAGACTGTGGTGCTCAAACTTGTGGAAACAATCAATTTTCTGTCTTAGTTCGTTTGTTCGCATGCAGCCTATGGTTTCTTGGACTCATCCAATGCTAGTTCATCATAGAAAATATGAATTGGTGAGTGCCTTGTGATTTAAACTTTGTTTGTTACATTATCGGTAGAGCTTCTTGTTGAAATTGCCTCAGAACTTGGCCCTTTAGATTGTGATTGTAGTGCTTCAGGAAAAGATAGAGGGTACCCAATAGGCCCCCTGATTCCCGAATTCCCGCTCCATTTTTAGCCCAATTCCCGATTCCAGACCATACTTTTTAACGAATTCCCGCTTTTTGTCTTAAAAGTGTATCAATCCTAAACTAACCATTTTCACGACATTTGGCGAGAGCCAGAGGAGTGCCGTCTGGATTAGCGTCGCCCATTAGGAGACTGGGAACAACTAAAATATTGGAATTGAAGACGTCAGTTTTAACATAATTTGACCTTCATTAAAGCTCATCGATCTTTGCGTTGATGCCCGAGGAGTTAATTCCGGAATATGTCTAATTGACTCTGTATCGCCAATGGCCTGTTTTCTGTTTAAATTCCTTCTTTTCTCTTCCTTCGCTCAGCACCTTGTGGTTTGAATTTTTCAATCTGACTTGATTTTTGAGAATTCCCTTCTCTTGAGATTGAATTCACACTAAAACCAAAGCAAATTCAAGGCCATGAAGTCTGAGTGTTCTATTTGCCAATGTCATCGGCAGAATATCCCTATCTGCTTGGCAGGGAAGTATATTTAGGGAAGCATCATATTCACCTTTATTTACATTTTCGAAATGTACACGAAAACTTATCCTTGCATGCAGAAAGGATAAGGCAGTTTAGGGTAATTTGATGAATAAAAAACTGTAAGAAAAGCTGTTTTTCTGGCGAACTTTAGTTGAAGTACAGCCATAATGGGCGACACATCAGTGGAAACGTATGGGTTATGGTGTGCTCCGGTGGATGCAATGTTAATGAAAATATGACACCACGCTCATTGGCAATTTCATTGAGAAAGGGGTATATTTGTAGCAAAATCCTAGGGCCTAGAATCTCAAAAGTGGGATATTTACCTTATAAGACCCTAGAATTGGCCTGAAAAGCATCTGATACCCGGAGTTTTATGGGATTTTACTGTTCTCTACAATCTTTACTTGGGCAAATGTTGATGCCATTCTCATGGTAAACTGCTATTCACACAGTTGATAATATCATACTTCATGTCCGAGGCTCATAAACCATGCGTCTTCTCAATATGCTTAATAACCTCCAGTCCCTGTTTTTCCCCGATAAAATGGCCTAAACTAGCGGGAGTTCTCGTACAGTCCACAAAATCACAACATTGAAAATCAAACTAATAACAAAAAATGCAAAATATTGGTCTTTCAAGCTGCAATCTTCCGCTGTAGAAACGAAGTGGATCTGTCGCAACAACAGAATTCTTAGCAATTTTTGACTTTATTCTTTTGGGCTCTTCTGAAACGGTAGACTTCCGAGGCCTCAGAAACCTTCTGCTCATGAAGCTGGTAAAACTTGTGAATTTGTGAATGAGAACGTCCACAAAACATTCGAAAATGCAATAGCTATTCTGCAAATTCTTTTCTCTTGGTGGGATATGCACAACAAGAGTGCCCTGCATTGCAAATGGCTTCAATTTGCTTGGCCGAGCATTCAACGTTCGAACTCTGTTACATTTTCAGAATTTTCATTCTTTTGGGATTTTTCTCTGCGAAGCATGCCAACTCCAGAATAAGAATTCCTTTGACATAATGCAGCCTAAGTCCTTAGCAATTTGAATGCTGAGTAGGGAACACCAAACCAAGGATCGAGATACGATTTTTGACTTGAGGAGGAACTGTGTGGAGAGTGAAGTGAGCCAAACCTTGAATGGGGTCTGGGAGTACTCCACTGGAAAAATTTGAGACCACGCCCTTCAGATTGGCTAAAAAGATTTACTTTAGTTTCTAAAGCAAAAAAGCCTAATAGGCCCAAAAGCAAGAGTTGATAGCATCTTGTTTCTGGTGTGCGAAAAGTCTGCTAGGTTGTAAATACCCTCCAAAGGGCTTCCTAAACTAATTAGAGGTAGAAATTGAAGGAGATATACATAAGAACATGGAATATCTATCTGATATTTGAAATACTAAAAACCAATAAAATGATAAAGATTTACTGCGACAATTACAAAGAATTTTTGAGAGGGCCATGTCCCCTTGGAACCCCCTGTATCTCGGCCCTTGAACCAAGGGCCTAAAGTGTGTCCACCCCTTCATAGTACTGTTATGAGTCTCTTTTTCCCTTTTCACTTCTTATATGGGACCTTCGCGCCAAGGATCATTCCAAGACAAAACACACGAAACGAGGCTGAAGTAGAATTTGAGACAATCCAGGTAAATCCCGCTTCCCGCAAGCTGGTGCCAATTCCCGAATCTCGCTCACAAAAACTTAACGATTCCCGATTCCCGAGTCCCAAAAATGGCGAATCCCGCTTCCCGAAAAACCTATTGGGTACCCTCAAGATACTGCTCTTGATGGCGTAGAAGAAACTGACCCTATTGAAAGCTATGCAACACCGAAAATTTCATGGAGATAAGTTTCATGTTGTCTTCGAGTCAATGTTTGTAGGCATTGTGCAAAATATGGAAGTAGTTGGTGAAGAAATATCTTCCTGTTGAACCTGAGACAATCAACTAAGGCTCTAACCAGATTTTAAGGCATTATTCGAACAAAGCTTTCTCTCGGCCTAAGTTGAATATCACAATCCGAGGCGGTAGAAATTTCGGCAAGCTAGTAGTCTAACAGAAAATGTAAAAATATTTATGGTTGGTCAAAAATCCACTTGCACATCGTCGGTTTTTGGGGGAGGGTATTTTTGTATTCATCCCCACAGCTTCTGATTTCCCGCAAAATCACAGCGTATCACGTGATCTTAGATTACGTAGTGTGATTGGTCAATCTTACAGAACAGACTCGCTGATTGGCTCAGAACGAAATCTGTCCTTGTTCATTTCAGGAGCAAAAATCTATTGCGCGCGACGAAGGAGCGTGCTTACTAATTGCGAGGTAGTGAATTTTCGTTTTATTTGCTGGCCACGCAAAAAACGGTCGCATATCTACAATTTTCCTGATCACATGCATTGATTGGCGACGATGCAGCAAATCGAGCAAATAAATGCTTGTCAATAGGATTAACTCAGCACAATAATCTGTTGACCCTGCTTTCATCACCCTCCTTCTAGTCATAAAACATGGAATAGGGAATGATGGAACAATTAAATCCAGTTCAAGGGAACAGCAAAAAAGTCATTTACGAATTCAGTGTGTCTTTATTTGAGTTCAGAAATATCTTAGAGTGCGCGCAGTGGATAACTTTTAGTTACTTCTAGTAAATATTATAGGTTTCTCCAAAATCTGTAACAGATAGTATGGCAGTGAAATTTTGTAATTTATTTCTCAATGCCCCATTTTAAACTTACAGTAAAACTCTTAATCGCGGACAGTGAAATTTTTTGTAGGTGGTATAATTCTTACTGCAAGTCACAATCCTGGTGGTCCCAATGGGGATTTTGGCATTAAATATAATACATCAAATGGAGGTGAGTTCTGTTACTTTGTCTTTACAATTTTTCTCAGAAGCTTTGTTTGATTTCATAGCAGCAATACATTGTGATATTTGTTTAGGATCGTGAAGAAGAAAAGGTGCTGTGGCACAGTGGTTAAATCCTTTACTTTGTAGCCAGAACAGTCAGCTGGACAGGCTCAATACACAGTGGAGACCCACCAACTGAGCAGCATGACGAGGGGTCACAGCCTCCATTAAAGCTAAGCTACTTTTTGATCCCAGTGCTTGGTGATAAAAAGTGTAACTTCACTTTCACTTCTCCTTGTATAGTTACTGTGTAGTCATCCTGTGTTAACCAACTAAAATTGACAAGGGATTGTCCAAATTTGTCAGTTATTTTTCAGCAGAATTCTCGTTAATTTCACACTTAAGGATATATTATATTTTCTGGATATTCAATTAAAAAATCTAACAGTTCAAATTTTAGTGCTTAAAGTCAGCAAAACTTTTCGTCATTTAAGTGCCGGTATTTAAGGTGACTCTGCTTTCCACTTCAGTCAGTAGCAAGTTGTTGTTTTGCAAAACCACTCTCCTCAGAAATCAGTTTATATTTCTCAAATACTTTTTGGCTTATCAAAAAAGTAAAAAAGACACTGCATGGTCTTGGCAGTCAGAAGATATATGAATCATAATGTTTCTATTAACGCTGGACCCATAAATTATTTTTAAACGTCTTTGTTGATTTCATAAAAGTGGTTTATCTTCAAAACTGCTCAAAAATTTTGGTTCCTTTGCACCTAGCTAGATTCTTGATCTACATATTTATGAAGTCTGATTGAAAATATTTGCTAGATTTCTCACTATCAAATTTTATGTTTGAACATTTGATATTTTAAAATAATACATTACGTTATATTTCAACAGTTTCATTTCTCATGCAAAATTATCTTATTCGTAGGCCCTGCTCCAGAGAAGATAACCAGCAGGATTTTCTCAGAAACAACAACAATAAAGGAATTTAAGATTGTGAAAGGAGTAGATGTTGATCTGAATTCATTGGGTACAACCAACTTTAGCATTGATGGTGCAGCTTTCGAAGTTGAAGTGATTGATCCAGTTGCTGACTATGTAGGGCTGATGAAAGAAATATTTGAATTCAATCTGTTGAAAGAATTTCTCAAAGATTTCAAGATTGTTGCAAATGGAATGAATGGAGGTATTCTCTTTTTTTAGATTGCTCAATTTAAAGACTTGAGGAAATTTTTTTGCTGGATTCTACCGAGTGAGTCAAAAAAAAAAAAAAACGCCCGGCGTTTGAAAGGCTACTGCTCCCTAAGTATATAAGCTTTGCAATACCTAATTGAATAGCTAACATGTTCAATTATTTTTAGATTTTTTGTCCCGGCTAAATCGGTCACTCCGTCCAGATTCCGTGAGCGATTTTCTTCAATGAATCAATTTGAGAAACCTTAAAAAATGCGCTAACATTACAAACAAGAACCCCAAATGTGTTTACCTCACAGCGATAACTTTCAGCACGCTTTAGCACGTGCTTTCCTTTTGGCGGGTTGAGAAGTCTTCCCCTTAGTGAAAATAACTTACTCAAGGGGATTCCATTCTTCCATGAGGACAAAAAATACATGAACTCATCCAAGAGTCATTATTGCTAGGAAAGAGAACAAAGGGAAGTCTTGCTTGGTGTTTTCACTCGTTTTGCAGGTTTTCAAAAGGGGCTTTCTGCAGAAAATCTCCCATTTCGGCGGAAAAGAATGACCGATTAAAGCCGGGTAAATTACTGAACCTAATTGTACATATCGGAAATAAAACAAGACAGTTTTCAATATCACTGCTTTGATATTCAGGGAGCGTTTTTATTGACTCACCCGGTATGACTTAAAGTTATTGTTATTTTTAAAAGATCTATCAACCGTAGTAAATTTGTATCTTACGATTCCTAAGTGTGCAAATAAGCATTTGAAAGTTTCTAACTGTTACCTTGAAATTTACAGTCTTTATGAAATAAACCTTTGAGCATTATATAGATTGACAAAAAGGAAATTTTCGCAAACTACAAGATGGTCAAAGTAAAGTATTTGTGTCAGCTTTAATCACAATTTGGGTGCTGAAATTCATCTCTGGCATGCAACTTACAAAAATAGACAAGAAACTTATTCCAGTCTAATGCAGTATATATACATACATATATATACAATTACTGATGAAGGCTTTCGCCGAAACGTTTAAAGAATGTGTTTTTTATGAGTTTTTATATCTACTTTAATTCGCATTGTGAAGGAGCTTATGAGAATATATATATATATATTTGTTTCTTTGCAGTTACTGGCCCATACTTAAGAGAAATCATTTGCAAAG
The DNA here is from genome assembly GCA_964020215.1 of Aurelia sp. 3 sensu Dawson et al. (2005). Lineage (NCBI taxonomy): Eukaryota > Metazoa > Cnidaria > Scyphozoa > Semaeostomeae > Ulmaridae > Aurelia > Aurelia sp. 3 sensu Dawson et al. (2005). Next base: position 13,989,389 of record OZ026586.1, read on the forward strand.
AATTTGGAGCTGGACAGGACTCTGTCATCAACAGTGTACCACTGGCAGACTTTGGAGGTATGATACCATGGGTACTGTGGACATGATTTGTGTGTTAATCGTGTCCACAATACCTGACCTAAATGTTCCTAAATGAATAAATGTGTTTCGTTGCCTTGCTTGTCTCCATTTCATTGTTTATCTTCTCTTTCTCAATTGGGAGCCGATGGCTCAATCTCGTCTCCAGAGTGAGTTTGTTGCTGTACCTTCATGCTGATCAGCGTATGACGTAAGAACACCCCGGGAACGAGGTTGGCGACGTCTGGCTCTCAGCAATTTGAAATGGACGTTAAGTCCGCGCTCTGAAAATTACGACCTGAGAACTAGTTCCCAGATCGATGTGGCTTCGAATCGTTAGGAGGCCGTGTCGATCTGGGAACTAGTTCTTAGGTCATAATTTTTCAGAGCACGGACTTTGGCCCAATTCAAATTGTCGAGAGCAAGCTGTCGTCGGCTCCCAATCAAGAAATAGAAGATAAGCAAAGAAATGAAGACAAGCAAGGTAAGGAAAATACATTTATTCATTTAGAGACATTTAGGCCAGGTACTGTAGACACGATCATCACCCAAATCGTATCCACAGTACCCATGATGATACACTGAAAGCTGTGTTGATCTACTGGGTGAGCCAGAAAATGTTTGTGTGTAGAAATGTTTTTTATTCTTTCCATAAAGAAATACTGTATATTGTAAAAAGTAATTTGAATTGTAAAATCGGTAACTAATGCTGTTTAATAAGTTAAAATTGTTAGTTTCAAAGACCTAGAAACAAATGTGTCCCTCTGCTAACTGAAAGACAATGTCTTCTCCATTTACTTACAGGCAACTGAATATTTTCCACAGTGCACTTCATCCACGCATGCTCAGGATAACAGATTTTGAAATTTTAAATGATAATTTAGTCCTTAACCAGTTCATTGTTGGTGGGTAGCTCTCGTTGTCTTTCTGTGCCAATTTTGCAGCAAGATTGCTTTAAAATTGTTTACATTCTTCTCCCATACCTCCAGTGGTCCCCATAATTTATGACGTAAATTACCCATGCTCAACAATGATTACTCTATGTAAGGTATTTTTTTTCCTCCTCGTGCTTTTTTCCATTCTCTTGCTGCAGTTTCCCACTTTCAAACATTTTATAACACCAAGAGTACTTGAAGGATTTCATGCTTCATATCTTAGTCAAAAGTGAAAAGACCAGAGTATTTTGTAGTTTTACTAGCGTTTTTATGAGCACTGTGAATGTTAGAACATGACGAAATTTTCTTGATTGCAAAATGCCTGGACAGGGACCTTGACCAAAATTTGAAGAATTCATTCACAACAGTGATAAGCAAGAGCTTTTCACCTCTCTCAAGAATTAGAAGCAATAGATTTTTAACTGTCACTGAAAATTTTGAATTCCATGGCAGTAAAGATGCAGACAATATCTCTCACCCATGAATAACTGTATTTTTATTGCTCGATGCCTGGAGTTTCTGTGTGACGTGATCATGTGTTTTTAGCTTTTAAAGGCATTTCAATACCATGAAGTTTTCTTTAAGTCGAATTTACCTAATGTTTCGTGTTCTCATAATAACGTGAGAAAATTTACAAAACACATAAATCCATCAGCTATCAAACAAAGTTCAATTCATTCCAATCTACCTAGTACTGTTGTTGTTCCTTTGAATTTTCAAAAGTGGAAAAGTTGTCTGGCTCACCCGGTATGTAAATCTGTTTTATTGCAGTGATTCTGTTGTCCTAAAAATCAAACATGGCCATCAGGGATCTTGCAAATTCAAAAAGCATAGTATTATATGTTTCTAGGTTTCAAAGGTTGTTGCACTTTAAACCCAGTTTAAACCAGAACCTTTTAAAAATTTCTTTGAAGGTGCACATCCTGATCCAAATATGACATATGCTGCTGATTTTGTCGAGCTTATGAAGAAAGGGGATTATAAATTTGGAGCATCATTTGATGGTGATGGGGTAAGCTTTGAAGCCTCCATTTGTCTCTGTCCATACATTGCTGTTCTTGTTGCATATTTGTAGGCATTCCACTCTGCTCCTTGATGACATGTTAGCAGCAGATCCTCAGGCGACCTCTGCCTCTCTTCGTTCGCACATGTCCTTCTTACATCTTGATTGAATCGTTTTTTGCATCTTGAGAAACACTAAAGAGATATCTGAAGTTATTTAAGAAATCAGTTCGCTTAATCAAGAATTTGGGCCTCTTTTCACATATCTCGAAATCAAGCCTTTATAGTAACCTCTAAAGCCTGGTTTCCATTAATATTTACGATTGTCTGGATCGCTGTGAACGACTTCAGCGA